>BQNB010035734.1:16849-50647 GCA_026074375.1 Tanacetum coccineum | reverse complement strand
TTAGTTTAAAACTTGTTTTCAAATTTCTAGCTTAATCTCTAGGTTTAATTTGCTTTTAAAGTTCATAAAAAAACCTCAAAAAGCCAAAAACAGTATTAATTAGATCCTAGCTTTTTGGTGATTTCTAGCTTTTAGAATTTGTTTTTATGATTTGGATTAATAGTTTATAAGTAGGTTGACAAGTCTTCAAAAGCTTAGAATCTGAAATAGCTTATTGAGGTTTATAGCTTATTAAGTTTTTAAGCTTTAAGTTTTCTTTGCTGAGTTTGCTTCCTAGATCATAGAATTTAGATAGTTAAATGTGTTATTTGGATTATTAGCTTATCAAAAGTAGATTCTCCACATCATAAGCTTTTTAGAACAGTTTTTAGATCTTAAAATGAGTTGTGTGTGAGCTTTTAAGTGAAAATTAGTGAATCATAGCCTTTTAGAGCTTAAAAGCCCACTTTCTGTTAACAGCTTATTAAAAAGCTTTTTGAGAGCTTAATTTTGAGTTTCAGCTAGTAGTCACATTATTAAAGTTGTTTAAAAAGTTGTCCTTAACAACTTTTGTTCTTTAAGTTTTTTATAAAAACAAAAAAAAGGGAAGTGGAAGTCAGGGGTGAGCAAGACTCGAACCCCCGACCTCTACACCTCAACCTTTTATAATCACACACACACCCACTTCTTACCGCTGTGCCCTTGGGTCTTTTTCATAAGACCCTGGCACAATCTATACTTTATATATAATTTTGGCCAATAAGCCTTATAAGCTGTCAAAGCTTATTTCGCAGCTTATTTAATAAGCTGTGACATCGGGCTTATTTTTCCTAGGATTTAATTAGTGTAAGCTATTTTTTGTCATTTTTCTAGAATTTTTAGAGTTCGTTTAGTATTTTTAAACTTTTATTTTCATTAAAAACTTTAAAAAATCATAAAAAATAGAAAAATAATCAAAAAAAATAAAATTCTTTTTTAGAAAACTTTCTTTTATCATTTAGAACGTAGGAAAACTAGTTTGACTCTCGTAGGTTTATTTTTGAGCATTTTAGCTTTTAGGGCTCGGTTTTCAATTCCCGTTATTCGTTTTAGTGATTTCTTTCAAATTTTATCGTTAAGCTTTCAAATTTTGCAAATCCCTTTATTTTTACTCATAGAATTAGTTTATTAATTCAATTTCTAGGTTAAGGTGCTAATTAGGGTTTATTTTGTCATTTCCGTTTTTCGTCCGCGTGTTTAGTTATTTTTCTTGCATTTAATTGTTTTAATTGTTTTTAGTCATAGAAAATCAATCAAAAAGTGAAAATCATTCATAACATTGTCCAAGCTAAATCGAGGGTATCAATTCACATTTCTTTGGGATACGACCCGGTAATCACTTACTGGTTAATAAACGTGTTATATTATATATTTTTGTGTTTAAGTTGCATTTAATCTTTGTCCTCAAGGATTATTTGTAAATTTCTATAAATACTTTTATATATTATATATACGTGAAATTGCTACAATCAATTTTTGGCGCCGCTGCCGGGGATCTGTGTTAAGATTCTCTCGTTTTAAGTTTGTTGATCGTGTTTTGGCGAACCTTTTGTTTTCGAAAGTTACTTTTTTAAGAAAATCAAAAATATAAAAAAATAATAATAAAATAAAAAAAATAAAAAGTAAAAAAATATTTTTCTTTTCTTTTTAGTATAAATAGAAGATTAAAAACAACAAAAATACAAAAAATATTTGCTCTTTCAATTTTAAAAAAATAAACAAAGTTGGTAAAAGAACACCAACAAATAATACCTTCAATTGAGGTATTATCCATAATAAGTTCCCAACTCGAATCAAAGATTTAAAAACTTGCCACTTGTGTCATTTACGAAATACGGCTCACCTCAAAAAGTAAAATTTTTAAGAGCTACCGTTAAGTAAATTTGATTATTTGGTTTAAGTTGTCTATCTCGTTATCCGTTAATTTAGTTTGTTTAAAAACAAAAAAAAATTGAAAAAAATAATATTTTTCTACTTTGTGCATGCGCACTCGTTCTCAAACCCGCAACCGTAACCGTTAACAACAAGCCCAACCGACTGTTGTTCAACCATTTCATTTAGAAGAATCTTTTGTTAATCCTTCATTAGTTCCGATGGCTGATAACCGGACTATGGCACAATTGCTCCAAGCACCCACCGAAGGGTATGAGGATGCAATTGTAATTCCTGAAATCAATGCTAATTTTGAGTTAAAGCATGGTTTGATCAATCTTGTTCAAAACAAACAGTTTTTCGGACATGATAAAGAGGATCCACATGCTCACATCCGTTATTTCAATAAAATCACTTCAACAATGAGATTCCTGGATATCCCGAGCACGTCAATTAAGCTTATGCTTTTTCTGTTTTCTCTTGAAGGTTCAGCCCGGATTTGGCTAGAGAAAGAACCTCCTCGATCAATTTTGACATGGGATGATCTTGTTTCAAAATTCATTAATCAATTCTTTCCTCCTTCAAAAATGACAAATCTTCATAACGAAATCACGAGATTTCAACAAAGATTTGATGAATCGTTTTATGAGGCTTGGGATCGATTTAATGACCTTTTTCGAGCATGACCACATCACGGATTTTTTGAATTACATCAATTAGATACGTTTTACAATGCTTTGAATGCTAATGATCAAGATTCGTTGAATTCTGCTGCGGGTGGAAACTTTTTGGATAAGATGCCTCGTGAATGCTTGAGAATTATCGAGAGTAAATCCAAGGTTCGTAATTCATGAAACAAGGCAGTCGTTGCCAAAGTGAGTTCAAATTCATCTACTCCTGGAATTTCACCAGATGTTGCTGCTCTCACAACCGAAGTTTCTGAACATAAGAATATGATAAAGACTATGCTTATCGACAAACAAAAAGCCCAAGCTCTCGCATCCGTAAAAGCGGTCGAGCAGAGTTGTGTAACTTGTGGAGGTACTCATTCTTATAAAAATTGTCCAGCCACCGATGGCAATGTTTATCGAGACAACATTCAAGAGTACGTTTCACAAGCTGCTGCAGCCAATTTTAATTGAGGAAATACCAATTCTAGACCTCCGATGGTTGCAAACCAAATTCGACCTCCTGGTTTTCCTCCGATTCAAAACAATCAAAACCGTTTCAATCAGAATCAAGGAAATAATTTCAACCAAAATCGAGGAACCAATTTCAATCAAAACCGTGGAAATAACTTTTATCAAGGACAAGTGTATCAACCTCCGACTAGTCAACCACCAGTTTACCAAGCTCAACCTTATCAAGCTCCTGCTCAGCAAATGCAAGGTGTTTCAAAGACCGATTTTGAGAATTATGTCAAGGCTAATGATGTTGTATTGAGAAATATGCAAAATCAGGGCCAAGGTTTACAAAACCAGATGACAAATTTAACGGAAATGCTTTCTAAGTTCGTAAATTCCAATACCGCTTCATCTTCGAATTCAGGTTCTCTTCCAAGTAACACGGTTACTAACCCGAGGGTATTACTACCAGAAGTGGTATTGCTTATCAAGGACCTACGATTCCTACTTCTTCTCCTAGAGTAGTGGAACGTAGAACCGAGGTGACAAAGGACACGATTTTTCCTACTAATAACGGAATTACCGAAGACGTCCAACCTCCGGTTGTCCCAGTTGAAAACCAAAATCCAGTTTCTGAGCCAGATGTTGCTCCAGTTAGTGCACCGATGCCTAACCCAAAACCGTCAATTCCTTATCCTTCGAGGCGAAATGATGAGAGGCACCGTGAGAATGCTAATGAACAAAAAGAGAAATTCTATGAAATCTTCAAAGATATGAGTTTCGAAATTAGTTTCATGGATGCTTTGACTCTAATGCCCAAGTTTGCTTCAACTCTTAAAGCCTTAATTGGAAATAAAGAAAAGCTTAGTGAGATGGCTAGAACCCCTTTGAACGAACATTGCTTTCGCGTTCATACTTAACAAGTTACCCGAAAAACTTGGTGACCCCGGCAGATTCCTTATTCCATGTAAATTTCCCGGAATGGATGAGTGCTTAGCCTTGGCCGATCTTGGCGCTAGCATAAATCTCATGCCATTTTCCGTGTGGAAAAAGCTTAACCTTCCAGACCTAACTCCAACGTGCATGACACTAGAACTAGCGGACCGTTCGATTTCACGACCAATTGGTATTGCTAAAGATGTCAACGTTAAAGTTGGTGTATTCTAGTTTCCAGCCGACTTCGTGGTCGTAGATTTTAAACCAGACCCTCGAGTACCTTTAATTCTCGGGAGGTGTTTTCTTAAGACCAGTCGTGCTTTGATAGACGTGTACGAAGGTGAATTAACCCTTCGAGTAGATAATGAGGCCATTACTTATAATCTTGATCAAACTTTGAGATACTCGGTTAATTATAATGATATGACGGCGAATCGAATCGACGTTGTTGAATTAGCTTGTGAAGAGTATTCTCAGGAAGTTCTAGGATTTTCAGACGTGATCGCCAGTGGCAATCCCACTCCCGGATATGACCCGATAGTTTCAAATTCTTCTCCGACTCTCACTCCTTTCGGGGATAGTGATTTTCTACTTCTAGAAGAAGCTGATGCTTTTCTTGCTCTAGCCGACGATCCAACTTCACCGGAAGTTGATGAATCCTATTATGACCCAGAGGGGGACATTCTTATTCTCGAAGCACTCCTTAACAATGATCCTTCACCACCTCCGAACCAAGGAAATTATTTGCCAGAAATCAGAAAGGAACTTAAAATTTGTGAAGCCAAAACTGCCAAATCTTCAATTGATGAACCTCCTGAGGTCGAACTTAAGGACTTACCGCCTCATCTCGAATATGCATTTTTGGAAGACAACAACAAGTTGCCGGTCATAATTGCCAAAGATTTGAGTGTCGATGAAAAGACCGCTCTCATAAAGGTTCTAAAGTCCCGAAAGCAAGCAATTGCTTGGAAACTTTTTGATATAAAGGGTATTAACCCGAAATTTTGTTCTCATAAAATTCTAATGGAAGAAGACTATGAACCAGCGGTCCAACATCAGAGAAGGGTTAATCCAAAGATCCATGATGTCATTAAGAAAGAGGTTGAGAAACTTCTTGATGCTGGATTGATCTACCCAATCTCGGATAGTCCTTGGGTGAGCCCAGTGCACTGTGTGCCAAAGAAAGGAGGGATGACCGTAGTGACCAATGATGAAAATGAGTTAGTACCAACTAGACTTGTAACGGGATGGAGAGTTTGTATTGATTATCGCAAGTTGAACGAAGCCACCCGGAAAGACCACTTCCCTTTGCCGTTTATGGATCAAATGCTTGAGAGACTCGCAGGAAATGAATACTATTGTTTCCTCGATGGTTTCTCGGGTTATTTTCAAATACCAATCGATCTGAAAGATCAGGAAAAGACCACATTCACCTGCCCATACGGAACGTTTGCTTATCGCCGCATGCCTTTTGGTTTATGCAATGCACCAGGCACGTTTTACGGTGTATGATAGGCCACTTCCATGTTATGATTTGAAAAGACCAATGGAAGTTTTTATGGATGCATTCAGTTTTCGGAAATTCCTTTCTCAACAGCATTTCCAATTAGAAAGATGCTTAACCGTGTGAAAGGAAACTAATTTGGGCCCCCCCACTCTAAATTGGGAAAAAGGCATTATTATGGTAAAAAGAAGGCATCGTACTTGGACACAAAATTTCAAAGAAAGGAATAGAAGTCGACAAAGCCAAAATAGACGTCATTGCTAAATTACCTCACCCAACTACCGTCAAAGGTATTAGGAGTGCTTTCTCGGACATGCAGATTTACCGTAGATTATCAAGGACTTTTCAAAGATTTCTCTAAAAAAAAAAAAAAAAAAAAAAAAAAAAAAAAAAAAAAAAAAAAAGACCATGAATACATCTCCTTTAGAAAAACACTCCTTTTATTTTCTCAGGAGAATGCATTCAAGCTTTTCAGACCTTAAAGAAGAAATTAACCGAATCTCAATTCTAATTTTAATTTATTTTTGATTGCTTCCTTGAATAGACCAGCCCTTTGAGCTTGATGTGGATTGCAAGCGACTATGCCATAGGTGCGGTTCTGGGGCAACGAATTGAGAAACACTTTAGGCCTATACATTATGCAAGCAAAACGATGACCGAGGCAGAATCGAACTACACCACAACAGAAAAGGAAATGTTGGCTGTGGTGTACGCTTTCGAAAAATTCTGTCATACCTCATCATGAATCCAAAGCAAGATTGATAAGATGGGTTCTACTCCTTCAGGAATTCGATTTTAAAGTAATTGATACGAAGGGAGCTGAGAACTACGCAGCCGATCATTTGTCCCGATTAGAAAACCCGTATGAAAATGTTTTCGATCCAAAGGAAATAAACGAAAATTTTCCTCTCGAACACTAATATGGGCTTCTCGTGTTACTCCAAGTACCCCGTGGTTTGCTGATTATGCAAATTACCACGCGGGGAATTTCATTGTCAAAGGAATGTCAACTCAATAGAAAAACAATTTTTTCAAAGATGTCAAACACTATTTTTAGGACGACCCTTTTCTATTCAAAACATGTGCGGATCAAGTGATCCGGCGATGTGTTTCAGGCCAAGAAGCTGTCGACATCCTCACAGCTTGCCATAGTGGACCCACCGGGGGACATTACGGTGCCAACTACATCGCCAAAAAGGTTTTTGACTCCGGATTTTATTAGCCCACAATCTACAAAGATGCCCATGAGTTAGTCAAAAACTATGACTCATGCCAGCGTCAAGGAAAAATTTCACAACGAGATGAGATGCCAAAAATTCCATCCAAGTGTGTGAAATCTGGATGTCTGGCGCATAGACTTTATGGACCATTTCCGTCTCAGAGGAAATAGTACATACTCAGTAAGCATGTTGATTATTTATCCAAATGAGGTTGAAGCCAAGGCGCTCCCAACAAATATGCAAGAGTTGTAGTTAAGTTTTTGAATCCTTTTGCCCATTCGGTACACAGAGCTATTATAAGCGCTATCGTGGGACCCATTTCTGTAATGACAAATTTGCTAAAGTAATGTCTAAGTATGGGGTCACTCATCGTCTTTCTACTGCTTACCACCCTCAAATGAGTGGTCAAGTCGAGGTGTCGAATCGTGGGTTAAAACGTATTCTAGAAAGAACTGTTGGAGAAAACCGTGCCTCATGGTCCGATAGGCTTGATTACCTCTGTGGGCATTTCGTACCGCTTATAAAACACCAATTGGTTGCACACCTTACAAGCTCGTGTATGGAAAGCCGTGTCATCTACCTATTGTTCCGTGGCTAGTATATATATATACAAATAACTCAAATGCAAATCTCAACCAAGATGCCCTTAACCAAGGGAAAAGGTCAAAGCTACACAAAGAGATTAAATAATATAAAATCAAATCAATTATAAAAGATCCGGAAGAGAAATTCCCGGGTCTTGAATGTACCCCAACGAGGCTGCAATAGAAAATTATCCTGTTTGATGAGAAATTGAATGATAGGAGAATATTGATTGGAAACACTGATAATAATTACAAACTAAAATTAAATTAATAAAACCTAATTAAAATCACGGAAACATATATAGGAAATGGGATCTTAAAAAACCACGGAAACAAAATTAGTTATATGACAATACTAAAATTAGATTTATACTAAAATAAACGGGGAACAGAATCAGTATCGGGAGATCTAAAAAAACAAGAATTAAAGAAAATAAATGCTAAATTAAATTAAATACAAAAATTGAAATTCTAATTAAACTAAATTTGAAAAATAAAGAAAACTAGAACTAAAACGGAGGTCGTTTGAATGTAAAACGAAAAGAAACGGTAAAACGCACCCGGTAAAACGGGTCTAAGACTGAAATTTAAGAAAAATTAAGCCTACACTAAATGTTATATTTTTCCTAGACACTAAATGACAAAAGAAAATTTTGTAAAAAAGAAAAATATTTTTTTATTAATTTTTAGATTTTTTATGATTTTTCTAAGATTTATAACTAATTAAAACTAAGAAAATAGAAAAAGACAAAAAATAAAAGTTATAAAAATTCTAAAAAAATAAAATTAAATAAAGAAAAAGTTAACAATTTTAAAAATATAAAAATGCCCAAATTTTACTGTTTTTATAAAAAGTAATTAAACTAATTAAATCTAAACCTAATTTAAATTAATTAAATTAAATACTAACTAAAGTTAACTATAAGGACTAACAGTGAAAAGGACACAAGGACTAACAGGGTAACAGGCTAACTAACCACAGGGACTAACAAAGGTAACTATAAAAGACAAAATTACACAAATGGTCCCTGAGGTGGACCCCGACTGCAAGGTGGGTCCAAAGTGCTTATTATCAAAAAGCCAAAGAAGCAAACCTGTTGAGGGGCTTGAGGGGAGTAACTTTTGTAAAAGCACTTATGCTTTTTACTCACTGAATAAGCTAAAAACTTAAGCTTTTGGACTGCAAAAGCTTAATAAGCTTTATAATCTTATTTTCTTCTTCTTATTGGGATTTAAGCTAGCACAATAAGCTACAATTATGGGAAACAAATAAATAGGGAGAGGGGAGTCCTAAATAAGCTAAGTTATCTAGAATAAGCCCTAAAATAAGCTAGAAATGATTTAAGCTATATTAACAGTTTTAATATAAAACAGAAACAATGCTACTTTAAGCCTAGAATAAGCCTAAGCTAAAAGGGGAGTTAAGCTACAAAACTATGGGGACTTAAGAACTACTAATAAGCAATAAATATAAGCTAAAGATCCTAAGGCTTAATACCTAAATAAGCTAAACAAGTGGGCTGAAAATAGTGCTCAGCACCAGGGGAAATTATAGCAGTGGCTAGGGGGCTTTTGGGCTGGTGAAAATAAACTCTTAAGAGCTTTTTACCTAAAACCAACCCCAAACAGATGAACAAGGGTGGCAAATGAGCTTATTTTCAGAACATAAGCCATCAAAAAGCAAGGAAACTCAGCAGTACTAACAACAGTACTACCAGTACTAACTACCAGTACTAACTTAAAGTTAGTACTGCTAGTTATAATTTATACTGTTTAGTTATAATTAGTACAGTTAGATATAAATTTAGTACTGTTAAGTTAAGGTGAGTACTGTTAGCCTTAACGAAACACAATTAAACAGGAAATAAGCAAATAAGCTAAAACAGGACGTGCTTAAGCTGTCTACACAGCTTAAGTGGTTTAGCTCAATTTGTGGCTTATAAAATTTTGACAGAAAGCAAGGGAGACTTAAAAACTTATTTTTACACTAAAAAGATTGATCAAAGTGGCTTATTAAACTCCACACACTCAGCCAAAGTTGGCTGAGTGGTTACAACCCATTACAACCCCCATATGACCCATTTTGGGGTCTAAACCAAACACCCCCTTAAGTATAACTTTTGCTTCTTTTTAGCTTTTTTAAAAGAAATAAAAGGGTGAAACAAGTTCATAAGCTGAGTTTAACAACTTTTACACGTTTTTATATAAGTCTAAACAGATTAAAAGGGTTTAAATAAGATTTTAAATTCTTGACAATGGCTATATCACAAAAACTCTTAACTTTTATTAAAACTGAAGATGTTACAACATAAAACTTTTAAATGAACTGAATTACACTTAAATGCTTAAAAGAAAGACTTGGAATTAAATTTAAACTAAAGACATAAAAAAAATGGTGTCTTTTACTTCGGCTTGGTCTTCTCCCTTTTATAGCAGTCCAAATGACTTGGCTGTGATTTGGGTTTGTGAGAGTAAGAAAGCAATCCAAGCAATCCTAGCCCTCCATTGGCCTTTCATCATTCTCAGCCATGGATGGGGGGTTGAGTGATTTCCAAGTGGGAATGGTTATAGGGGCAGGGTAAGGTGGGAAAAGGTGAGGGGTGAGCTGTAAGGGTACTTGGGATAGTGGTATTGCAAGAAAACCGTGGGAAAGGGTGGTATGGTTTTGGCGGGTAAGGTGGGTTCGACAGGGGTGGGTTGCAGGGTTTAAACGAAATGTTTGGAGATGGTGCAAAAACAGTCCCTCAACTTTGGCTCTCTTTTCATTTCTTTTTAAGCCGAATTTTTAGTTATAAAAGGGTTTAGAAAGTGACAGAATTGGCCCTTGTGGTTTATAACTACAGAATTAAAAAGAGATTTGGACTATTGCAAAACTGGCCCCTGCGTTTTATAACTTAAAAGAATAAAAGGAGTTTTGAAAAGTTGCAATTTCAGCCCTTGTGTTTTATTTCTTTTGTTTTTCTTTATAAAACAACTTTTAAAACTTGGCATTTTTGGCCCTTTTCTTTATTTTTTTCATTTTTAATTATAAAACAAGTTTTATAAATTTACATTTTGGTCCTTATGTTTTATAAAAAAGGTTATTGGGCTTGTATTGGGCTTTTGGGCTTGGGTTTGGGTCCAATAAGGTGTGTGGGCTTTGTGTGTACAATGGCTGAGATTGGCTGTCCAGGGCAAGATTGGGTTCTTCAAGTCTTCCAACCAGTCTTCATAGATATATCTATTTGGCTTTCCCGGCCCATCAATGGGTTTAAGATTTGCATTCATAAGTAATTCTTCAGTTCCGGCTCCGGTTTGACTGCTGAATTCTTCTCAGATTGACTCTAGACTTTGGCATTTTTAGACTTTGGCATTTTAGACTTTGGCCTGATTTTGCACATCTTTCATTCCATGATCATGTATTGTCCATTTTGGCTTGGTTTTCTGTCTTTTTGTTGATATCGCACTCCCTGCACAATACAAATGCAAAACAAACATAATATTTGGTCAGTTTTTTGTCTATTTTTGGTCATTTAGCGCGTTTTTATAGGTAAAAGATATGTGTAATTAATAAGCACTATCAACCTATCGAATTAGAGCATAGAGTGTATTGGGCATTAAAACATGCTAATTTCGATCTTAAAACCGCGAGCGATCACCGTAAGCTGCAACTTAATGAACTCAATGAGCTTCGTGATCAAGCATACGAGAATTCTTTGATTTATAAGGAGAGGACAAAGAAGCTTCAC
This sequence comes from Tanacetum coccineum, assembly GCA_026074375.1. Taxonomy (NCBI): domain Eukaryota; kingdom Viridiplantae; phylum Streptophyta; class Magnoliopsida; order Asterales; family Asteraceae; genus Tanacetum; species Tanacetum coccineum. The sequence continues at coordinate 39,661 of BQNB010035734.1, read as the reverse complement.
GACTCAAAGATCAAAAACCGTTCCTCCCCGAGAATGAGTCATCTATCCTTGAACTGTCATCTCCTCGTCCTCCGCCGGAACCACCAGACGTTTGCTTAAATTTTAAGCCCAATACGGCCATGAGGAATGAAGAAGATTTTAACCAAAGAGGAATTGTTTTATCCCTAAATGTTGAAGATGTCAATTTCTTTACATTTTTTATTTGGACTTTTCTTCCATATTTCACTTACCCCGAGGATTCTCGTGTTATTCTCTCTCTCAGGAGTGAGGACCTCGTTTTTGACCCTGACATCTCTACTTTTTATTTTTCTCTTAAGCCAATTCTATTTGCTCTCCCTAAGGACGAATGAATTTAGGGATCGAGTCAAGCTATGTGACTCGGTTACCAAAAAGAAAGCGCTTCGTGGGAGGCACCCCATGCTTATCCATTTTCTATTTTCTTTCTAGTTTCTAATGTGTTGTGAAGAGGCTTGTACTTTTCCGTTCTCTGTGTTTGTTGTTTCTAGTTGTGATTGTTTGCAGGATATACCTAAATTTTTCTAAAAGACTCTCGTGTTTGGTGTTTTGTCTCGGTTCACTCAAGCTTCCTAGCCTTTGTTTGCAATTAGTTTGGGGAAATCTGATATCCTTTTATCTTATCGATTCACGTTTATCTTTGCATAATTAATAAACGGCTTAGATTTGCGTAGAGACCCGCCTTAAACATTGAGGACAATGTTTTGTTTTAGTTTGGGGAGGGAATCTATCGATTTGATGTTACCTACTTATTGTTTTGTTCTCACGTACCCCGTTTTCCCGCAAAAATAGCAAAAATTTCAAAAATTTTAAAGAAAATAAGTGTTTTTGTCACAATTTTGACTTTCTTGCTGGGTAAGAATAGGAGTAAATTTTGACCCGATCGAGCGTGTTGAGCTCTAGCTTGTTCCTTAACTTTTAGGCTAAGCGTTCGCTAATTCGCGAAGAACAAAAAATGATAGAGTTAAGTATGAGTAGGATGCTAAACAAGGATTATTTGGAAATCTTAAGAGCTCATGTATGTAACTTGTTGCTTTTTCTCCCATAAGCTCTTAACCGGATTAATATACGTGCTATTTTTGGAGATTAAACTTAAATCAACAATTTTTATGTATTATATAGCAAAACTTTTAGTCTTAGTCCAAATTTATACTTGAATTTTTCAAAAAGAAGTCTTCTTTAAATAAGTTTAGTTATAAGTAATATAAAAAAAATGATGATAAAATGATAAAAAATAAATATAATAATAAAAGTTGTGGGTTGATAAAAGTTTACTACCTCTTGCCGGCTCACAACCGATGTGGTAGTCTTCAAAAGAAAGCCCATAGTCAAATAAAGATCCGAGACTAATAAAAGTTTGCTGCATCTTGCTGGCTCACAACCGATGTTGCATCCTTCTAAAAGGTCGAGGGTTACAATTGCATAAATATCTAAATAATTAAGAGTGAATTAATAATTGACTTCTTTTTGATAAATTCAAATATGCTTTTGCACTTTGACTATTTTATTTTATAAGCTATGAATATTCGGGAAACCTGAGAGTTGTTGAAACCTAAGGTCCATGAGTCCCGATACTAGTCTCTGTGGGGTGTCAAAAGCCTGGTCACTTAGCCGCAAGGTTGGGATGTGTCGAGACGAAATTCGCTACATGGGATGATCTCGCCTTTAAAATCATTATTCTAAGGTGGAACGAAAAGCATAGTATGTTGCAAAAAGTTGATCCATGGTTGAAATTCAAGATAGCACACTCACTTAAGATATAATAAATGTCGGGAGTAAAACGTTCACAAGCTGCAAATATGAGTAGTGTTAGCATCTTTACTGATATTTAACTATGATTTTGTTTTAAGATTGGTTTGGATAAGTGAAAAGTCGGGAACGATGAATTTATCCTTTTTTGGGGCATTCTCGGATTCGAAATGCATCTTGTTCTATGATCCCTAACAGTTATGGAAATAACGAAAGTCAAAATAATAATAATAAAAAAAATAAAAAAAATGAAAAAGAGGTTTTAGAAAATAGGAAATAGGGGTGTTTTATAACTTGTGATTTCTTAACTTTCTCCACGAAAATCTTTGCTACTTTTCAAAGGTTTAGTTTGGGGAAGTTTCGAGGTATTTGGTTATAAGGCATATAATATTGCGTGAGGACACGCAATCGCTTAGTTTGGGGAATTTTGATATGTGTGAAAACACATATCCATTTTATATCAAAATAGACCCTAAAAAGACCAAAACTATGCATAAAAGGCTTGTATATTGCTTGTTTTGTCTTTCTTATTGTGTAGGTACGGATAAAGCAAAAATCCCAAGAAAACGGTTAAAACCGGGCAAACTCGAACACGGGAACGGAAGAGCACGCAAGAAGCCGGGAGGAAGCTATCAAAATCAAACCCTAGTCAAGCCTTGGTCAATTCTCAGTCAACCCAAGTCAAACAACAAAAAGACAAAATCCCAAAGTTACCAAATCAATCCTTCATGTTAAACCAAATTACAAAACAAACCCTAAATGCCCTAACAGTCGTTATCTTTTTATTAATAAAAGATAACGACCGTTACCTTTTTATAACAAATCCAAACTCCACAACCCGGGCCCAAATCCCTTATAACCTGGCCCAAACCCAAGTCAAAGAAAAAAATAAGCTCGTTTTATCCAAATTTTCATAAGCTTTTAATCTCTCAAAAGATATGCTACTGTTTCATAAGCTTGTCATAAGCTCATCTTAAGCTCTTACAAGTCTCTAAGCTTGTGATTGAGCTCAATTGTTCATTTAATCTATTCAAATCAGTAAATTAAGATAAGTACTTTTGCTTATGGGACTTTGGAACTTTTGAAGGGAAGCCAAACAACGGAAGTAGCTTCCAAGGACTACTAGCTTATCAATTTTGAATAAACTAAAGCTGTTGACAAGCTCTTTTGAGCAGTATTGATCCTTTGTTTAGCAAAGGATAATTGTAAGTTCTCTATTATTTTTTTTCCCCTGTTTTTATTAAATAACTTAGTGTAGATTCTTATTTGCATATCTATGTTGCTTATTTTAGCTTATATATGTTTCATTATTCTTATTAGAACATGGGGGGGGGGAGCTATTGGTGAATCTGTTTTCTAGTTCTAGTGATGATTAGAATACTTCTTTTTTTTTATGTTAGGAGGGTTCGGGTCATTGGAGAGTGTCCTAGAAAATAGTCGGGATCAAAACCCGGAGAGAAATATAATAAGCTTCTGAGTCGCGTTAGGAAGCTGATGTATCTATGGTGCGGTGCATATCACTTATTAAGATATGGAAGGCGGAGGAGGCTCATTAGGGGTGTTAGTCAATAAGCAAATTGCTGGAAGCGAGTGGGTATATTGAAGTGTTGTGTGAGGGTGGTGAACTATATATTAAATTTTCCATTCAGATGCAACGGCTGGGTAGACTGGACTATGAGGAGGATGGACTGGATCGGAATGTTGGAAGATGAAAGGCGAGTTAGGGTTTAGTGGGGTGGGCAGGTATTGAGGGACCTCAAAGAAGTTCAGGAGAAGAGTGAATAGTGTATTTATGGGGGGGGGGGGGGGACTTGATGGATTACAAAGAGCTGTTTTGATTACAATTATTAAATAAGTTTTGAAAAGGTATTGTCAGGGAAAAGTGTTGAGCATAAACTAAAAAAATAAGGAAAAAAAAAAATAATAAAAAACAATTTCAAGAAACACGAAACAAAAAAACTAAAAACAAAAAACATTTTGTTTTTGGCCAGCACAAATTTTGGTGGTGGAGCTACTACGAATAAATCAAAGCTTTTATCTTTCCTATAGTCTTAGCACCATTGGAGAAATTTCAAAGTATTAGTTAGTATAAAGTTTTTTGGATCCAATCTTTCTTGAGCTGGTATTTTGTTTATTTTGGTTTATAGCACACCCTAAATGTTTGTGTCTAGTGCATTATTTACCTTAAGGTCACTCTGCATATTAGATTTAGCCATTTCACCAATGCATCATAGTTAGAAACTTCTGTCAAGGACTTTAGCCCATTTGGATTAAGGAATTTTAGGTAGCTTGAATAGTTTTTATGCTTTTAAAACTCAGTAGATCTTATAGTTTTACATATAGGATTAGTTTAAGATGTAAAACCTAGTTTTATAATAATCCTACTTGTCTACTAGTTAAATCTAGCTTAAAATTTCTCTAAAAAACTAGAAATACCAAAACACTAGTAAATTATAGCTATAACTGTTATATCTTATGTTTTTCAAAAGCTCAGCTTCTGTCTTAGCTTATTGTAGATTTTAGCTTAATTGGTTTTTGATTTTTAAGTGCTTTTTCCTGAGTTTGCTGATTTAATCAAGATTTAGAGGTCTTAAAGTGTTTTCAGTTAAGGTAGCTTATTAAAATTAGCTTCTATATATCATAAGCTTTTCAAAAAGTTAGAATTAATGAAAGGTCCTTACAATTGAATTGTGTGCCAAGCAAAAAGTGAAAATTTAGCTTTTTAACTCTCAAAAGCTTTGTTTCTGAAACAGTTAGCTTCTCAAGCTGTTGGAGAGCTTAATATTGACTTTTAGCTTATAGTTGTTTTGTTAAAGTTGTTTCAAAAAACCTCTTCAGTATCTACAACTTTGTTCTTTTGAGTTTTCAAAAAAAAAAAGGGTGTATGCCCAGACTTGAACCCGTGACCTCTAACACACAACACCAATGACTTAACCGTTTTGCTTCAATAACTCATCCAACCACATCTCCCTTCACTTAATTCTTATACACATTTAGCCATTTTAGCTTATAAGCTGTTATAGCTTATTTCGCAGCTTATTCAATAAGCTATGATCTCAAGCTTATTTTTCCTAGGTTTCAATTAGTATAAGCTAATTTCTGTAATTTTTCTAGAATTTTTTAAAATAAGTTCGTTAGTATATTTAAACATTTATTTCAATAAAAACTAAAGAAAAATCATAAAAAAAAGAAAAAATAATCAAAAAAAATATAAATAATGTATTTATAAAATTTTCTTTTACATAAAGTTCATAGGAAAATTAGTTTTTGCTTTCGTAGGGTCTAATATTGCAAAATTTCATTTTTAAAGAACATATTCTTAATCCTGTTTCTCCTGTTTTTCGTGTTTTAACGCTCATTTTAAACTCCGTTTTTATTCTGAGTTTTCTTAAACTTACTTTTTTATCCAAATAGAGTCCATTTAAAGAAAATTTTAAGTTAGGTTTATTTTTAGTAATTTAGGTTTTTTGACCTCCGTTTAGGGTCCCGTTTTGTGTTTTTAGTTAAATTTTGATTTCCCGTTCTTTGTCTTCATGCTTAATTGTTAGAATTTGTTAATTTTAATTTTTAAAAGTAGACAATCAAATCAATCTTTTGTTTCCAATTCAAATCATTGTCCGAACATCAAACGTGGTTTCAATCTCACAAGTCGTTGGGGATAACGACCCGGGAATCATACTTCCCGGTTTATATACGTATTATATTATATATATTTGTGAAAATTTTCCTTTTTACCTTTGTCCTCAAGGGTAACTTGGTAATTTTCTATACTTATTATATTATATTGTACGTGTATAGAAATGTTATATCATTGGTCAACCACCTCATACTGATGCTAATGAAACACAAGCAGGTGCTGCTCAAAGGATTTCAAAGAATGATTGGTTTAAGAAATCTCCGAGGACTAAGATACTTGATCCGGACTAGAATATAGTTAAAACCATTGATGATGATCCAGAACAGGTGTGGTTCAATTAGATGATACAAGTTGAAAATCCTCCACTCACATTTGATGAGTTGATGAGTACTCTGATTAGGTTTTCATCTTTTGCTATGAATCGTCACAAGTTTAACAAGATGACAAGAGAAGATCTAGTGTGTCCAGTCTTGAACCTACTTAAAGGTACCTGCAAAAGCTGTATCGTACTGGAATACAATATGGAGGAATGCTACCGTTCTTTGACAGATCAACTCGACTGGGCAAACTTTGAAGTCACAAAAGCTGAGTGATATGATCAAAGCTTTTAACCACTAGCAAGATAAAGAAGGTCGACTTCAATTCTTTGTTGAATTCTCATTAATAATGATCTTTAATACTTGAAAGTGCAGGAAACAAATAAATAACTTATTCCTCCCTCCAATTACTAAAAACACCACCTGCAAGATATACTATGGAGGCATTTAAAGACATATTTCGACAACTATGGAGCCTGGTCCATATTTCCTATGACAGTATGGCTAGCTCTTAGGAATATCTCACTAAGGACTACAACAACAAAATTTTTACAGAGCTATGGTCAACAAGGTATCCAAACACAAAGTCTTTTTAACTATGAGAATTCTGAGTGTTGTTAATGTTCTGGTGGAAAAGAGATCTGGGTATGGCTACTTGAAGGAAATTGTTGTCAGGAGGCTGATCAAAAACTTTACAAGTTCAAAGAAGGCGACTTTCTGGACTTATACGTAAATGACATTGAAGACATGATGCTCCTGATTGCTCAAAACAAGCTCTTCAACCTAGATGGTGATGTGACTGTAGACTTTGTCATTGCTCTAAAAATGTTCACCCGGGGAAACATTGTTAAGAACAACGTTGAAGACATGCCGCTAGGTGTTGAAAGTTACCAAAGAAAGCTAAACTTAACCAAGCCTCAAAGAACATGTCAGCATATCTCAGTCAAAGAACCATACACTCCAAACTATGATCTACCAGGGATTATCTATGAATACAAGAGCAAGAAGAAAAGGCTGATGTGTGTTAATGAGATCCATAAGTTTTGTGACGGGACTCTCTAATATTTTTGTACAATTCTTCATGAAAGGCTACTAAACTTCAAGTTTGGTTACAACAAAGACATTCCTTTGAGGGAGTGGACAACAAAGGATAAGAAACGCATAGGCATCATGCTGAATAAGATTGATGATAAGCTGTTTAAAAGAGGGGTTCTAAGAAGCTTAGAAGTGCTGGTTGGTGGCAGAAAAACAGAGATGGACAAACGATTGCTGCAAAGGACAATATGACTAGGTCATACTTGGTATAATACCCTAAAAAGTTTAACAAAAATAATAAAACAAGGATTAATATGATAATAGATAAAGATGAATGACTAATATTAATAGATACGAATAAATCATATGAGCTGTATCTTTTCTTTAAACCACAAGTATCATTGTAAACTATGAAAATATCTCAAACAAAAATAAAGTTAAAGTAATTGTAGCATGTCGATAACTATAATATTATCCATAATTATTGGTGACTCTATTGCAAGCTAAGCGTTTTGATATACGGTCAAACTTAGAATTAGTCAAAAAGTCATGATTTTCGTAACCCATTTAATTTGAGGAGTCGGTTATACATCCCTTTATATACCATACTACATTATTTTACAACCTCTCAATTATATACACAAACAATAATTAAAACAATCACACGCAATGAAAGTGGTGTTCGAACAAGTTTTGAGTTTAAAGTTGTGTTCGGGTGAAGTCTCGGCTGGTTCATGTTTGGGTTAAGGTTCGATTCGTAGTCGGGGCAGTGTTTTCTTTCGTTTTGTTTGGTTTGGTTTGATAGATTTATATGCATCTTAGAGAACGAGTTTGTCATCGCAATCATGTTCGCTTTCGATCATCCATTGTTTCATGTGAGGTAAATATTGAACTGTTGTATCTATTAACCCAGAAACAGGACTATGCATTACCTATACTTGTGTTATGATTAGATCACATATGCTGGAACAACATGACAACCCAATCTAGACTTTTAGAGAAAATAATTTACGTTATTCGCATTCTTAATATTGATAAAAGTTTCAAGAAAATGTTTTCTTATTCTACCGAAACGAGGAGATAACATAAAATATGTTTCTTATATATAAACTCATCGAGATATCCAAAATGTGTTTGATTAAAGATAACTGTTATAAATCCCTTTTTCATATGTGCTAGTGGTACCTAAAAAGATCTTAATAACTTATAATACATTTTCTATATGTTTCAATGTAGTTTAATATAAATTTTTATGTAACTTTATATGAGATCAAGCACTTTGACATTTGTTATAATCTACCAAGTAGTATGGGTTCATTACAAACATGGGAATAACTACTTATTAATTGTATAAAAATATTGATAACTAATTAACGTATGGAAATATTGCATGTATGATTATGCATAGTTCCTCAAAAATACTTTCATGACTAAATGTGTTTTATATTAGTTGAAATAAATTATGAGTTACAAAGAATTGGGTATTAAAATAAGTCCACAAGCAGACATAGGAACCGTAAAACTGTAAATATCATATATTGGTTGAACAGTAATATTACACCTAGATGATATTTATAAAAGTTCAAGACTATAATTACGTAATAAGTTCAATATTTATTCTTTAATTATTAATTAGTTATTAACATGTGTAGATCATATGCCGAAGAAATAATTGAGTTTTAAAAATAAGGTTTTGAGATTGGCTAAGGTACGGATATATCTATCCTCTCTTTAAGATCCAATTGTTCGTACAGATATTCTTAATATCTACTTCTCTTTACTGTTATTATGATTTATGCGTTGTTTCATTCGTTTCGTTATTCGTACATAAAATATACTATCCTTATCTTTTAAGGATTTATGACATTTGATCCGTATATTTTTGCTCATAATTGAAGTAATTATCTGTTGCCGGCTATTCGTTTGCTACCTTATTGACAATGTTGTTGGAACCCCTTGAACTCATTTCACACATGTTTCATTTGACATTGCCATGATACGAACTTATTCGTTTTGTTTAGACATGACCTTTTGTTGACATAATATGTTTCGTTTCGATATGCTATATAAACCTTTTGTTCTGTTACGATGACCGAGCTAACAAGCCATGGAGGTTAACCATAAGCCGGAACGATCATTGAGGCATCCATGCCGTGACACTATCTATCTGTGGTGGTTATGATAGTCCAACGGCTTCCCTTATCGTTTTGTTGCTCTATCACTACATCGTTATTGCATATTTGACTAAGTTTCGCAAAACGTATAAAATGATGTTTTGTTAATCGTTTGTAAAGTACTATAGATCGTCATGAAGGAGATTAATAGATCGTCATCTAAGAGTGTTGTGCAAATTCTACAAAAGCATTATGGATCGTAGTTGGAGGGCTTCCTAATTTTTCTCATCTAAAGAATTAGTTTGAAGATAATCTAGTTTCAAAAGTTGTTCAAACGATTAGTGGTCAAGCTCATTTTTGTCTCTCTAAGCACATCAAAATTTCATAGAGGTTAATAACCTTAAACAAAAGTAAGAAAAGAAACTCAATCGTAATGACTGAGATAAAATACATACCTTTTGAGACGTCACAACTGACCACTTGTTACGAACAAGAACATGGAGAGTAACCACGCGAGACGTTTACACTACTATTGAAGTTTTAACGATTTCTATGAACAAAGCGAGCCAGATTTTAGATATGAGAGAGGTCATCATTAAAATGTCTTCGATCCTTGTAAGTTTCTTGCTTAAAATTTCACGGTCGTATTTTTTTAAGTGAAGGTAGATTTATAATACCTAAGAAATTTAAATGATCTGTAATAATTACGCACAACGCTTAGATATATATTGAAAAAAACAATTATAACGGAAACGTTCACATCATTCGTGAGTTGCTACCTACAATCAAAATTTTCGAAGACTAAATATAATTTTTAAGGGTAGGTAGAATTATAATAACCCAAAATTTTTAACCAAAAATAAAAAAACAAGGATTAAATGATAAGAGATAAAAGATGAATGACTAATATTAAAAGATACGTATAAATCAGATGAGCTGTAACTTTTCTTTAAACCACAGTACATTGTAACTATGAAAATAATCTCAACAAAAATAAAGTTGAAGTAATTGTAGCATGTCGATAACTATAATATTATCCCAAATTATTGGTGATTCTATTGCAAGCTAAGCGTTTTGATATACGATCAAACTTAGAATTAATCAAGAAGTCATGATTTTCATAACCCATTTAATTCGAGGAATCAGTTATACATCCCTTTATATACCATACTACATTGTTTTACAACCTCTAAATTATATACACAAACAATAATTAAAAACATCACATGCAATGAAAGTTGTTTTCATAAAAATAATTTAAACAAGTTTTGTGTTTAAAGTTGTGTTCGGGTGAAGTCCACTGTTCATGTTTGGGTTAAGGTTCTATTTGTAGTTGGGGCGGTGTTTTTTCATTTCTTTTGTTTGGTTTGGGTATGATAGAATTATATTGCGTTTTAGTGTTCGCGTTCGTATCAAATTCTTGTCTTCGCATTCGATCAGCTATTTTGTTCAACATGCGGAGGAAAATATTGAACTGTATATTTTTTAACCCAGAAACTATTACTTTGCAATAACTAACTTGTGTTATGATTAATCACAGTATTCTAGAACAACATGCAACCCAATATGAGACGTTTAGAGAAATTATTTACGTTATTACCAATTCTATTGATAAGGTCAAGTAAAAGGTTTCGTATTCTACCGATCGAGGAGAGAACATAAAATAGTTTCTTATATAAAAACTCATCGAGATATCCAAAATGGTTTGATTAAAGATAACTGTCATAAACAGCTTTGGTTCATATGTTGCAGTAGGTGAACCATAAAAAATATCTTAAAGACTTTATAACACGATTTTCTATATGTTTCAATGTAGTTTAATATAAATCTTGATGTAACTTTATATGAGTTAAAAATATTGATAACAAATTAACGTATGGAAATATTGCATGTATGATTATGTATAGTTTCTCAAAAATACTTTCATGACTAAATGTGTTTTATATTAGTTGAAATAAATTATGAGTTGCCAAGAATTGGGTAATAATTAGTCACAAACATACATAGGAACATAACTACTATAAATATCAAAATAGTTGGTCGAAGCAGTAAAAGTACACGCTAGATGATTTTATAAAGTTCATGACTACGTAATAAGTTCATTAGTTATTCTTTAGTTATTAAATTAGCTAATTAACATGTTGTAATCATATGCCAAAGAATTAATTGAGTTTTAAAAATAAGTTTCGAGATAGGCTAAGGTACGGGATATATCTAACTCTCTCTTTACGTTCAAATGTTCGTGACAGTATATTCTTAATATCTACTTCTCTTTTTAATGTGAATATGATTTATGCGTGTTTCATATCGTTTCGTATTCGTACAGATATTCTATCCTTTATTTAAAGATTTAAGACATTTGATCCTAAACTTTTTGCTCATTTAAAGTAATATATATGTTGGCCGCTATTATATGTTTGCTAACCGTTATTATGACAATTCCGATGAACCGCTTAACTCCATTTCACACAATGTTTTCCATATGACACTGCCATGTGTCAATGACCCCAAAATATCAGAGTAAAATGCACCGAGGGCATGTGACATCAGATATGACACTTCTAAGCAATACAAAACGACCTCTATTATGAAACTTTTTAAAGAAAATTGATCACTAGTTATTAGGAATAATAAATTTGTTATAACATTTCTTCTGCGGAAGCATAACAATAGGCAATACGACATAGTTTTTAAGTAATTTACAAATATCTATAGATAACTGGAAATGACTAGCAATGCATGAGATTTCATATAGCATCTCGTTCTTAAAACCAAAGAAAACATTGCTAAAGTTGTCAACATAAAGTTTGGTTGAGTCATAGGTGTTGTTTAAACAAAAAGTTTATGAATCACAAGATTTCATCCGCATATGACAATAAACATATACAGGGAAGATCATATAATTTTGCATTACTATCGTCTAAGCTCAAGACAGCCGGAGCGTTAACAAATACCAACAATGAATGAATGCCTTGCAAGTGTCTAACCCTAGACACACCGTAATACAGAACTCAAATGAAACTGTGTTTGCTTGACTAATGTTAGTCCAAGACAAAACAGGACGATCTAATCCCGAAAGATCTATCCATATTACATTCAGCGCTTACAAGTAATAAACGTCATGATAAATCGGAGCAAATAACAACTGGTTAAAAAATCGAAACTTAGAACCAATCCAGTAGATGTATAATTGTACTTGTATTCATATGTTTGAAATAAGCAATGTCCTCACCCTAAAAGATGATTTAAAATAGTAGAGTAGGGGCTAGGAAAACTCACCTTGTCAGTTAATCGTCTGGACTAATAATGGATCAATGCACGTCAATTAGTGACTTAGTCAAACACCTAAGTAATTATGACAAATCTGAGTTGACATTCTAAAAACTTAATGTATGAAATGACATATACAAATGGGTCATCAAAGGCACTTTGTTTATGAGAGTAACTCTTATGTTTTAAAATGTTGAGTTTAAACTAGTTGGGCTCTAGGGATGAATACACGACTTACAACCATAAGTCTATATATCCTAAATTTCTAAAATTATACTTGTAACTTATATTACCTATCCTTGAGATCTTTTCTATACTATAGTCGTTTGCATAAATTACCAGTAATCCTCACAGTTTTTTTTTATTATTTCGGTTCGTTCTCTTTGTTTAAATAAAAATGATTTATTTATATCTAATATCCTTAAATTTTCAAAATAATAAGATATTAGTTTCCTTCTATTTTCTACCTTTATAAATTACACAATTTACCCCGCTTTAGTTTCCATAATTAACACATGTAATCCCTTAATTCCTAAAATAGTATTTATCAGAATATATAAACTTTTAATTTCTAATTTTAGGCTTTCAATCCTATAACTTTTACATTTTAAAACCCGAGTAAGATTTAAAATATTTTTAGTGTCAAATAAATTATATAAACCGTGTTAGATTCGTTTACTCGTTTAAAATTCAGTTTCGTTGTTACTAATTCTATGTCATCGAAAAATTTTGTTTGTAATTTTCTACCCATTTCGAAATAGTCTTGTTTCGTTAACGAGTTTGCCAACCCGTTTGGGTCTCGGACTAGGGACGCCCGAGAGCTCGAAAACATTCAACTTTACACAACAATTCTTTTTACGTCCAAGTTTAATAATAATGAATTAGCAAAATCATGTGGCCCTATATGTACATGGTACCAAAACAGACCACATTGCCCCTTTTCACATTCTTCTTCCTCCTGTTTGATTGTATCGGCCCAACAGATTAGTTAGTAGCCACTGTTGTAGGTTTCTTCTCCAACGTAATGTAACACTCAAAACATTGTATATCTAGGTTTCTATTCTCGCCATTAACCTCGCAAGAACCTGACTCAAATGCTTAGCTACGAGGTCGATAATTATTCAAGGCACAAGGCCGTTGCTATGTCATTTACAGCCCAACAGCCGCGACAAGGCAGCAGCCTGTTAAGGCTTGTTGGCATGCATTGAGGTGCGTCTCGTATAGCAACTAGTTGTCAAGCATTACAGAGTCTTGGTACGAACCAACGAGGACACTTTTCCTGGTTTCCTTAGGGGCTGTGACGTCCCAACAGTGAGCCAACGGCTCGTTGTGGTTCGTCACGTGTCACTTTGTTACGCCCAATGTAATGTACCGAGGTCACAACAATAGAGTCCTATGCAAATCACGTATACTCCTAGCATCTATTCGTCCCTAGTGAGCCAACGTTTTGTTATAATGTACATGTTTAAATCATCTTGTAAAACTCCTTGGTTCGTTGTTTATTTTCTTGAATGATATGTTTTATACTAGTTCATTTTAGGATGACGCCTATGTCTCCATTTTCATGTACAGTCCTATAAGAGCTCGGCATGCGTACGTACACAAGGATCATGCATGGTTTGTACCATGCATGTCGTGTACTTGTCATACAAACTGAGGCCCTCGTCTAGCTTGTCAAGGCTAGGTGTGTTTCGTTTATGTCATACGTTAGACTACAAGGAAATGACAAAATAATGATAAACGTTAAGCTACGATGGTTGGGGGCCCGGCTTACCGAGGTCCACTTATCTAGACGATTAGGAGGGAATGATGGGGGTGGAAAAGAAAGGGCCGAACTCCCTTGGTTTCTACCCTGTTTAAACCCGACTACCCAGTAATCCTAGATCTAACGAAAATCCTAGCTCTAACCGTGCTTACTTTACTTGTTTCAAACTTTAGTTTGTGGCTAGAAGTGTACATGCAAGTTCTTATTTATGACACAAAATACTAGCTTGATTACTGGAACATTCGAAATGCATGCAAAGTTATATTACACATACTATTGACCAAAGTGATAGTTTCTAATACTAATTGTTTATCATTGTACTGTCCTAATACTATAGGGAATACCTAACTATATGCTTGCCTTTATTGAAATTGAGACCAGGTGATGAGACGTAAGTAATAGCATGTGAATATTTGGAAGGTGAAACAAGACGTAGCATGTGAATGATCTCGAAAGGTGTAGGGCATTGGATGTAAGAATGTAATGATAGTGTTGGTTTGCCTATTTTGATTTTTTCTACTGATTGACTTAGATACGCATTTGTATATTAGAGTTTTGAGGTAATGAAATGTCAAGGTATATTGTTTATTTGGCAATATTTAAATATTGGTCCATTTATAGTTTTATTTATTGAAGTATGAACGGGTTCACAAAATAATATAGTCGTGCGACTTTGTTTCGCAAAGCGTGAAAGATGTGACTTTTATTGCTACGCGTTTTCTAAAGTACCCCTTTTTGATCCATAAACAAAATGGCGACTTATACGTGCTATTATAATTCTCAATAGCGTAAAATATTGCATGTCGCTTGAAGGATAATTTTTTATTGGAAGGAAATGGCAAAGATTGAAATGGCTTGCGATGCATACTCTTGTGTAAAATGACAAGGAGTTCTAAATTTTTCCGAGGTGTTACATTCGCCCCATGTTATGCGATTTCGTCTTGAAATCAAGACGTTGTGGTAGATCGCGGATTTGTGAATAGGTGAGGGTATTTTTCCCTGAACTGGTCTTCGCGTTCCCAAGTGTACTTCGGGCCTCTACATGCATTCCAACGAACTTTAATGATAGGTATACGGCTTCGCTTAAGTTGCTTGACCTCACTGTCCATTATCTCTACGGGTTCTTCAACGAAGTTGAGTTTGTCGTCGAGTTGGATTTCCTCCAAAGGAATAACAAGTGTGTCATCGGACAAACATTTCTTTAAGTTGCAGACGTGGAACACATTGTGTACTCGACTAAGTTCTTGAGGTAATTCGAAACGGTAAGCCACTAGACCAATCCTTTCTATAATTTGGAAGGGTCCAATATAACGAGGGTTTAGCTTTCCACGTTTCCCGAATCGGATCACACCCTTCCATGGTGCGACTTTGAGCATAACCTTATCTCCAACCTCAAACTCAAGGGGCCTATGCCTCTTGTCAGCATAGCTCTTTTGTCGATCACGTGCAGCTTGCATGCGATCCCTAATCTTAAAGATCTTCTCTGTAGTCTCGTGAATAATCTCCGGTCTGGTGAGTTGTGCTTCTCCAACTTTAGCCCAACAAACAGGTGAACAACACTTTCTACCGTAAAGTGCTTCGAACGGTGCAGCTTTAATGCTCGTGTGATAACTATTGTTGTACGAAAATTCTACTAAGGGTAAATGTCTATCCCAACCATTCCCAAAGTCAATTACACAGGCTCTCAACATGTCTTCTAATGTTTGAATGGTTCTCTCACTCTAACCATCGGTTTAAGGATGATAAGCAGTGCTCAGGTTCAACTGCGTACCCAATGCCTTATGTAGAGATTGCCAAACTTATAAAGTGAAATGGCTATCACGATCGGAGATGATTGACACCGGTATTCCATGTCTTGCTACTATCTCCTTCATGTATAGCCTCGTCAATTTTTCTGTCGAATCCGTCTCCCTCATTGGTAAAAAGTGCGCAGACTTGGTGAGACGATCAACAATGACCCAAATCGAATCAAATCCTGTTGCCATTTTGGGTAGCTTGGTGATGAAATCCATTGTTATCTTCTCCCACTTCCACTCTGGTATATCGGGTTGGACCAATAAACCAGAGGGCCTCTGATGTTCAGCCTTAACCTTAGCACAAGTCAGGCATTGGCTGACATATGTGGCGATATCTGCCTTCATGTTTGGCTACCAATATAACATTTTCATGTCATGGTGCATTGGTTCGCAATGTAGTATATATATAAAATACTACTAGGCAAATCAATGATAAAAAGATTCCGGAAGAGATATTCCCGGGTCGTATGTCCCAACGAGGCTGCAATTGAAATTTATCCTGGTTTGATGAGAACTTGAATGATGGAAATACTGATATAATTATAACTAAAATTAAACAAAACTTAATTTAATCTACGGGAAAACAAGCAAAGGAAATGGGGATCTTAAAACTACGGGAAACAAAATTAGGTAGATGGAAACACTGATATAATTATAACTAAAATTAAGTAAATAAAACCTAATTTAATCTACGGGAAACAAATATAGGAAATGGAGATCTTAACAACTACGGGATACAAAATTAGTTATAGGGAAATCCTAAAATTAAATCTAAATCAAATACGGGGAACAGAATAAGGTATCGGGAACCCTAAATACTAAAAATTAAGAAAATTAATGCTAAATTAAATTAAAAATCAAAATTAAATCCTAATTAACTTAATTTGAAAAATAAAGAAAACTAGAACTAAAACGGAGGTCGTTTGAATGTAAAACGAAAAGAAACGGTAAAACGCACCCGGTAAAAACGGGTCTAAAACTGAAATTTAAGAAAAATTAAGCCTACACTAAATTTTATATTTTTCCTAGACACTAAATGACAAAAGAAAATTTTGTAAAAAAGAAATATATTTTTTTATTAATTTTTGGATTTTTTATGAATTTTTAAAGATTAAATACTAATTAAAACTAAGTAAATAGAAAAAGACAAAAAATAAAAGTTATAAAAATTCTGAAAAAATAAAATTAAATAAAGAAAAAGTTAACAATTCTAAAAATATAAAAATGCCCAAATTTTACTTAACTGTTTATATTAAAAAGTAATTTAAAATTAAACCAGAATTAATTAATTCAATTAAAAAAAACTAACTGTGGTTAACGCTAAGAGGACTACCACGTGAAAAGTAACACAAGGACAAACGGGTACAGGCGAACCTAACCACAGGGACTAACAGAGGTAACTACAAAAGAAGAAATTACACAAATGGTCCCTGAAGTGGACCCCGATTACAAATCAAGTCCAACTAGCTTATTATCAAAAAGCCAAAGAAGCAAAGTGTGATAATGTGGCTGTAGGGGGAGCAACTTTTGTAAAAGCACTTCTGCTTTTTACTCACTAAATAAGCTAGAAACTTAAGCTTTTGGGCTGCAAAAGCTTAATAAGCTTATAAGCTTATTTTTTTCTTTCTTATTGGGATTTAAGCTAGCACAATAAGCTACAATTATGGGAAACAAATAAATAGGGAGAGGGGAGTCCTAAATAAGCTAAGTTATCTAGAATAAGCCCTAAAATAAGCTGGAAAGGAAATAAGCTATGTTAACAGTTTTAATAAGAAAACAGAAAAGAGGGAACTTTAAGCCTAGAATAAGCTATGCTAAAGGGGGAAATAAGCTATAAGATCTTGGGAGCTTAAAGGACTAGTAATAAGCTATAAATAAAAGCTAAAAGAACTAGGGGCTTAATACAAAATAAGCTAGAAAAGAGGGGCTGAAAATGGTGCTCAGCACCAGGGTAAGTTAGGCAGTGGCTAGGGAGCTTTTTGGGCTTATGCAAATAAGCTCTTAAGAGCTTTTTAGCCAAAATAAAGCACAAACAGATTAAAAGGGGAGGCAAATGAGCTTATTTTCAAAGGATGAGGGCTTAGGGCTTAATTAAAGCTGCTGATTTTGGGGCTACAAGTTGGCTGATTTCACAAACACACATGCATACACACACACTTGACTTATGCTGTCAAATTAAAAGGACAGCAACAAGGTGTGTTTTATTTGGCTAGAAACAACAACAAAGAGCACAACAAAAGTGTGCTTAAGCTGTCTACACAGCTTGAGTACTTTAGCCCACTTTTTGCTTATTGAAAATTGACAGAATATCAAAAGGGACATAAAAACTTATTTCTAAACTAAGAATGGTGATTTAAATGGCCTAATGAAGCCTACACACTCAGCCAAAGTTGGCTGAGTGGTTACAACCCATGATAACCCCATTATGACCCATTTTCAGACTAAACCAAACACCCCCTTAATTTATAAAAAAGGTTGTTAACTGTTTTTTATGGGTAATGCAGGCTGAGAAAATCAATTATAAGTGAGGTTTTATAACTTTTAACATATTTTTAAAGGATTTAAACAGAATTAAATAACTTGAATTATATTTCAAATTTCGACAAATGTAATAACAAGAACTCTTCACTTTTATTAAAACTGAAAGGATTACAACAAAAACTTAAAAAGAAACTGAGTACAACAATTTTTAAAGCAAACTTAATTAAAATTTAAGCTAAGAAAGTAAAAACGGGATTTTTTTTCTTGGCTTGTTCTCTTCTCTTTTATAGAAGCTCTTAGCCTTCTCTTTGTGTTGGGATGAGCTTGTTGTGAGAGTACAAAGCTTTCCCAAGGCAATCCTAGCCTTCCATTTGCCTTGTACACCATCTCACCATTGAAGGGGTCTTCGGGTTGTGTGATTTTGCCAGGGGAGAGGGTTATAGGGGCAATGGGTTGTGGGAAATGGTGAGGGGTGAGCTGGGAGTGTACTAGGGAGGTGGTATGGGAGTGAAAACAGTGGGAGAGGGTGGTATGGGTTTTGGCGGGTAAGTGGTTATGGTACAGGGTTGTTGCACTGGTTTAAAAGGAAAGTATGGGGAAGAGGCAAGAGTGCCCCCCATACTTTCTTTCTCTTTTCATTTTGTTTTTAAACCCTTTTTTTAGTTATAACCGAGTTTGGAAAATAACACATTTGGTCCCTCCGTTTTTATAACTAAAAGATTAAAAAGAGTTTTGGCAAATTGCAAAAATGGTCCCTGCTGTTTTATAACTAAAAGGGTAAAAGGAGGTTTTGGCAAATTGCAAAACCAGTCCTTGTGTTTTATTTTTCTATTTTTCTTTTTAAAACAACTTTCAAAATTGGCAATTTAGGCCCTTTTCTTTATTTTTTTCATTTTTAATTATAAAACAAGGTTTTTAAAATTTACATTTTTGGTCCTTGAGTTTTATAAAAAGGTTATTGGGCTTGGTTTTGTGTATTGGGCTTGTATTGGGCCCACTGGGTTTGGGTTTTGGGCCCAATAAGGTGTGGGTTGGGTTTTGTGTGTACAATGGCTGAGATTGGCTGTAACTGGGCTAGGATTGGGCCTTCAAAGTCTTCACAGTCTTTGTCAATTGCACACAAATGGGCTGTTGTAATTGATTGAGGGCCCATTTGGTCTTCACAGTCTTCATAATTATACTATTGGGCTTTCCCGGCCCATCAGATGGGTTAAGATTGCATTCAATAGTATTCTTCAGTTCCGGCTCCGGTTTGACTGCTGATTCTTCTGTATTGACTCTGACTTTGGCATTTTTGGACTTTGGCCTTGATTTTGCACAGTCTTTTCCATTCCATGCTCAGTTTTGTCATTTTGGCTTGGTTTTCTGTCTTTTTGTTGATATCCACTTCCTGCACAATACAAATGCAAAACAAACATATATTTGGCAGTTTTTGTCTGTTTTTGGTCATTTAAGCTCGTTTTTAGGGGTAAAAGATATGTGTAATTAAGCACTTATCATTGTCTTAAATATATCTAAAACAACTATGATAGAAACCTTATAGAATATATAAAGATTATGTGGAATCTAATCTTTATACACTAGAAAACAATTAAACTATGTAACAGAAAGGCAACACAAGATCTTCTCTCAACTACACAATAAATTGAATGAGTTTACAAACAACTATATGTTTTTTGCCTAAATAGCATGAATTTTTCTATCTGAATTTCGATATATCTATATATGCCTTATGGTTCCCTTTTATACACCAAGAAAACCCTAATAGGCATACAAACTGTGTAGATGATCATACATATCTTATCCGTCCCTAATATATCTCATAGCATATCCAGTTAAGCATATTAACTCTTATTACTAGACAGTACTAATACACTAACTAAGCGGTACTAATGATCTATCATTTTGAACTCAAGGCAGTACTAACAATAACCTAACAGTAATAACTATTACAACTAGCATACTACGACTTAGTTATATATTCCTTCAAATCTCTTCAGTAGCACACAAATCTTCAAAATAGCAGTACTAAAGTCCTCACAGTATAACCTTGTAGAAGCTCTTAATTCCCACACTATTGAACTTCTTAAATCACAAAATGATAAGTATTAAAAGATTAATAAGAAATCCTGATTAAAGGTTCTAGGTTATAAGACAGGTTTAAAGTCGGTGGAAGAAAAACTTGAAGTTTATAAAGCAATGAGTCTATTTATTCACAAGATATTAAGGGCTTAAAATTTTTAAAATTCACATAGGAAAGGAGAAATAACTAATAGAAGAGCTTAGGAGAAGCTGTGAATAGTTCAAAAAGAAAAAAATGGCATTCAACTTAATGTAGTATAACTTTGAACCTGCATCAAAAAAGTTTTATTATATATATTTACAGAGCTCATATTCACAGATATTTCTCAGATCTAGATTGAAATTTGTGCAAGAAAGGTTTAGAGTAAGGAGGCTAAGAAAATATAATTAAATTGCAGTTTCCAGTTTTCCAACCACCAAACCATTTCCACACCAGCACCAACCCCCATCCAATCCAACCATCCAACCAATCCATCCCACCTCCCTACATAGAAATTTCATCATGGCCTCTAAACACATGACTTAATCCTTTTACTAGTTTAGATAAGTTTGTTACTGAGCTTTATAGTTGAGAAGAATATAAAAGCTATGTCTAGTAAACAGAAAGAACCTAAGGCAGTTAGGAAGAATGATGAATCGTGCCCAATAATTGAAGAATGTGGAAGTATAGATGATGAGGAAGAGGATGTGTACTCACAGCCGAAAAATAGAAAAAAGCAAAGAAAAACAGTTTATTTTAGAGCGGCCTAGTAATAGGTTTATTTACGAAAAGAAGTTATCAAATCTAAACACAACACGAAAAAACCTTTGTTACTCCTCACTGCTAGGGAATGAGTTTGTCAAATCTAAACAACAAGAAAAAACTAGTAGGAAAACTATTAAACAAGTTAAGCAACATAGGCAAAACACTTAGAGTCCAAGAGGCAATCAAAGAAATTGGAATAATATGATGTCTTAAAAACTAGGAAGCAATTTTGAGATGTTTAATAAGGCCTGCTATATGTGTGGAAGCTTTGATCATTTGCATGTTGATTGTAATTACCATCAAAAATAGTTTCAAAATCAAAGGATGGTAAAACCTATTTGGAACAATTCTCAAAGGGTGAATCATCAAAACTTTGCTAAAAAGACTCACCCCTATGCTAAAAGGAACTTAGTTCCAAGAGCAGTACTAATGAAGTCTGGTTTAGTATCAGTTAATACTGCTAGACAAGTTAATGCTGCTAGACAAGTTAATGCTGCTCACTCAAAAACAATAGTGAATGATGCTAGACCAATGTCATACCTTTCTAAAACAGCACATTTAATTGTTAAGAGGCCCATACACATCATTTAAAAACAGTAATATTAATTATAGGGTTAATACTGTTAGGGGTAAAAAAAATACTGCTATGCCAAAAGCAGTAGTTAATGTTGTTAATTGAAATAATTTTAATGCTGTTAAGGCCTCAGCTTGTTGGGTTTGGAAACCAAAGCATAAAGTTTTAGACCATGTTTCTAAACACAACAGTGCATCAATCACCCTAAAAAGGATGCTCAAGACACATGACAATGAACATGTCCTATCTTACTGACTATGAAGAGATAGATGGAGGATATGTTGCTTTTGGAGGGAACCCCAAAGGAGGGAAAATCACAGGAAAATGTACCATTAAAACTGGTAATCTAGATTTTAAAAATGTGTATTTTGTGAGAGAGTTAAAGTTTAATCTCTTTAGTGTCTCACAAATGTGTTATAAAAAGAATAGTATTCTTTTTAATGACACTGAATGTATTATTTTATCTCCAAACTTTAAGTTAATTGATGAAAGTCAAGTTTTACTTAGAGTTCCTAGAAAGAATAATATTTATAGTGTTGATTTAAAGAACATAGTTCCTAAAGGAGGTGATAACGCCCAAAATATACATGTTTTCTATGGCGTTATTTGTATATATTTTATCATTTCTCGTTAACTTTCGATACTTAATAGCCAAATTGCTTGCAGGTTCACTAGAAGACATCCTAAGGTTAGATACATCAAAGCCAAATAGTTACACGTTAAAGAACACAACATTCAAGAAAAGATCAACAATCAAGCTCTATGTGCCAAATGTGCGTCACACTTTCCATTTGTGCGCCGCACTTAACTTCAAGTCAAAGACAGTCAACATTGCATTAACTCAACACGTACGCCGCATAATCTTTTGTGTGCGCCACACTTCCCATCTGATATGAAGCATTTATGAAGAATTTAATGCTATTGCATTTACACCCTAAGTACGCCGCACATATCCTCTTGTGCGCCGCACTTTCTTAATTAACATTTAATACTCATGCATTTAATCACCATGTGCACTGCACAAACTTTTGTATGTGCCACACTTTTCACCCAAAATCAGCCTATAAATAGAGGACTAATTTTCACTCTCAAATCATTCCTCTCATCCCAAAAATCATATCCCACACACACATACTCCAATCCTCTTATCCATCATCCATATAAACACCAAAAACATTACTCCCTTTGAAGAATAAAGATCTAACGATCAAGAACGAAGACGGTTATCAACT
>BQNB010035734.1:2502-14472 GCA_026074375.1 Tanacetum coccineum | reverse complement strand
AGATTTATATTTAGTTTAATAGCTAAAACCAACCACCTCTCCAATTATATGATTTACTTGCTTTTCATAAAATATAAAAATACAAAAAGAATCTTCCCTCAACCCTTAAAATTCTATTAGACCGTGATCAAGCCTTCCCAACCTTTTCCCCGAGTGAACAATAACAACCCCCCAAGACTTGCCTATACTACTACTACAACGATTAGGTGCTCTGCCTAAGGAGTTGTAAAAATTCATGTAGAAGTCTAACAATGACCGCATCAGTTAGCTTGGGAAGCGTGCATGTGCATGACTTGCGCACCATGTGTTTATTTAAATATCACGACCTTTGATTTTTTACCCCTATATAAATAGTTCCATTTGCTACCTTTTTCTCTTACTTTTCTGAAGCAAAAACACACATTGCTTGCGGAGCTGTTTCCTTCCTTCCATTGATGTACCTTTCTTTCCGGACCTTTTACCTTTTAGGCTCTTGCTTCTTTAGGTATTACTTTTTCCTTTTTTCTATTTTATAATGACTAAAACAAACATGGATGTGTACACTTCCATTCTTACTCAAACCGACCTCAACGATTTGATAATAAAGTACAATATCCCTTGTGATCTTCACCCTCGGCTTCCTCCTCCTGGTTTTGTTATGTCTGAGCTTCCGGATGATGCTATTGGGATTTATCACCGTACGTTTGGTTTTTTCAGCGTTCGAATTCCTTTCTACACCTTCCTTTTGACCGTTATTAAGCATTTTCAGGATCACTTCTCACAGCTGTGTCCTTTGGGTCTTAACAAGGTTATAACTTTTTAGATCTTATGTCGGTCATTGCAAATCAAGCCAACTGTCACTTTATTCGGGATTTTCTAAACTCTCTACAAGCATGTCCATTGGTTCTCCTTTGATAACCGTCGTGCACCATCTCCTATTTGTATCGATGACAACAGGTCCTGTATGAAAGGTTAGAAGAGTGGCTTCTTTTTTATTGACCAGAGGGCTATCCCTCACTACATGTCTTGGAGGCATCCGAACTTGGGTATTGCTGACCCAAAGCCTCTGACTAGTTCTAATTGTCAAGAAGATGTTTGGAGACTAAGTGCCTTCATTATGAAGCGGCGTGACATGCCCGAGGGAGTGTTGGTCTTATTTGGTTTGAGTAGGGTCTGGAAGAGTCGCATCCGTAATCCTATCTTAAGAGACTCTAGTGGAAATGGTATGGGGGTGGGATATCTTATTTTATAAGCGTGCTTTTAAACGTTTTTTTTGCTGATTCTCCTTCTTTTGTTTGCAGTTATGGGTATCCATGATTTTTTGTGGTTTCTCGAATGGACTAGATCAGAGGTTCAGGAAAAATTTCACCATAACGTGAGGCCCACTCTTTAAAGGCTATCTTTCTATTGTACTCCTCCGACTGCAAGTAATGCTGCTATTCTAACGCCTACTCTGGAAGACCTTGTTGTTGCTACTCTGAACTCTAAAGTGCTGGCCAAGGCCAAATATTCCAAGAAGCGAAGGGCCTCTACTTCTGGAAGTTCTGCCCGAACCACTTTGTTTGATGACAACGAGAGTGGTAATGAAGAGAGTGAGGATGATGATGATGCTTGTTATGAGATTCCGATTATTACACCTATTCGTTCTTCTACTACCATTCCTGTTGGAGGGAACTAGGGCGGGGGTTCTGCTCCCTCCGTTGCTGAAGGTCCTAGCAACCGTGGTACGTGTTTATCCTTTCATTTTGTATTTTCCCTTCACTCATTCTTTTTCTTACATTATCTTTTTTTCCGCAGATTCTCAAGGAAAAGCTGTTATAGACGATGTTGTTGACACACCTACCAGGAGTGCCGGTCATTCCCAAGCTTTTACTGGTCCTACTCCTGTTTCCCGGGACCCTACCGATGATGCTATTGATAGGGACTTCTTCCCATTTGCTCCTGGCCCTTATTATGCTACATATCCTGAGGACGGTGTTGTTGCCGATTCCTATGAGGTTAGTCGTGAGGAGTGGGAGGGTCCGCATTAGCCCACTCTGAGTATCTTGACCAGAGAGATGTTCAAGGACCCCAATGTTTGTAAGACCATTGTTGACCAATTTCCCACACCTGGGGAGATGGTCCGTAATAAGTCTTTGACTAATGAACATTTAATTGGGAAGATGAGTATCCTTTATTTTTTGATGATATCTCATGGAGGGGAACTGTTGGCTCGATATAAAAGGGTTGTTGAAATCTCATTAGGAGTATGTTTAATCAGCTGATTGTAGGTTAAAGAGTCTTCAACAAAAGCTTACTTCTTTTCAAGGCTTAGAATCTTAAGTTTCGGGTTTGAAAAAGCAGGTGACCGATCTTAATGATAAGGTTACCACTTATAATGCTACCTTTATCAAAGCTAAGGCCAAAGGGAAGGAACGAAAGAAAAATATTAAATCTCTTTCCAAGACCCTGGATTAATTTATCGCTGACATTACTCGTCTTGCTTCTAACTTGAATCAGGCCCGAAGGTCTGATACTCAAAAGGGAGATCAGATTGCTGTAACCAAAGCTTATCTTGATGATATTTATGCTTTAATAGTGGGTTATAAGCATTCCTTGGCTGAGAAGGATGCTGAGATTCTTTAGTTGAAAGCTTCTCCCCTCGAGTTTGCTTCTTTCTTCAAAGGTGGTTTTTAGACCTTGGTTTGGAAATTCCTTGCTAGTGATGCGTTTATCAAAGTTCAAGGTGAGCTACTTTCTCTTGCTGCTAGTGCTGGTTTTGAGCATGGATTGAATATGGATCAGACTTAGGAACAGTTAGATGCAGCCCTAAAAAAGATTTCTTATTTTGTGTCTAGGGCTCAAGGTAGGCTGGTTAAAGCCACACCTCTTGTTGCTACAACTGATTTTCCTTTTTTGAAGAAGATCTTTGATCATGCTGCTCATCCTCTGTCTGTTATTGTCAATCTTAAGCCTAAAAATTTAGCTCGTTCGGAAGTTATCCCCGCTCCAAAGACTACTCGTGTTTCTCCTTCCTTGACAAGGGAGTCAACTGTGACACTTGATTCATCATCTTGTGAGTTCCCCTCTAATGGTGTTCCTTCCTCTATTGTTGCTATTGTGGAACAACTTTCCTTAAATCAGAATGAAGAGTGGGTTCATGCTATGGTTGATACATCGGATATTAAGATGATGGATGGTGCTGCTGGCAGGCCGACAAAAGTGATTGTGCAGGGTATTGTCCATCGGGTTTGTGATGATGTGACCCAGGTTGAATCATCTTTGACTTAAGATTCAGGACTTGTCATCCCTCCTTCTGATATTGTTGTTGCCTTGTCTGCTCAAAAGAAGAAATGGGGTTCCCCTTTTCCTAAGATGTTCTGGTGACTGCTTTGGTAGATGTCGAAGTTACTGCTGTTGCTACCTTTTCTGAGGTTTGATATGATGGTGTAGTTTTTTTTGTAATTTTCATCCATTATAAAGGAGGGGCGTGTGGCATACCAGAGAACATTGCTTGTTGCTCTGAGCTTAGGGGTACACCGACTATAGATGTGTGGTTGTCCATCCAGTGGACCCAGAGTCATGTCACCCGCCCTAAGCCGAGTGGCTTCCCCCTGGGACCCTAGTTTAGCTGGTCACGCCTTCGTAGGTTTAGGAGCCCTTTATTGATTCTAAGCAGAATTTGTATTTTCATGCTTTGGCTCCAAAACTTGCTTGGTCACTAGCTTATAGTTATTAGCTTAGTATTTTCTGGTTATGTAACTACCGACTTTGTTCGACTGCTTTTGGTTTGTAATTTACACTTTGTTAAATTTAATGGTCGTTATCGTTCAATGTTCGGATTTCTTTCCTTGTTACATGGGCATGTGTATAATGTTAGTACATTTATGTCTAGCAATTTAGCATTGGTTTATGCCCCAAATACCTTATGTCCACATCGATTGTACTTTTATAGGTTGGTCCAAATGTTTCTATCCGTCCTAACTCGTACTCCGATGTTGATTTTTATTAGCTATATTCATACACATTACAGGTTCCCTCATTTTTCTATCTTAGCACAAGTGTTGTTATTCGTTTGTGCTTGTTTCCTCTATGATGCAGTTGTTCATCAGAGGTTTACGTCCGGGATAAAAGTTCTTTGAACTTTTCACTTGGCGTTGCTCAAAGCCTATAAGTTTTAACTTTGCCTTCCCACTATACCTTTCACATTTGTGGGCGTGTTTGTTGCTTCTTTTACATCTAGAGGTAGCGAGCTGTTCGATGTTTATCATGTTACATGCATGCACTATTATTACTTTTGGTCTTAATCAGATGGAAAATTTTGGTTCTCTTGTATTAAACAGAAACCATTCATTTGACATAAGATAATTTATCCTTACGAGGTGAGCGTAGATTTTTTGAAAATTGCTCTCTTGGATGGGTTACATAATATTTAAATATGCTTCATGATGGTACGATTGAAATGCCTTAAATGCTCCTACTTCAATCTTCCTAAGTGGGGTTTGATTTTCCTAATGCTGCTTTCATTGGTGGACTCCTTGCTTAATCTGGGAGCCTGTCTTGGGCTTCCACCAAAGGTCGTGTATTAACATCTACCAATACTTCTTGGTTCAAGAATTCTAGCTGGATGGATGCCAGCCCTGTCAGTTCTTCTGCCTTTGGGTTTAAGGCTTTGGGAAGATGCGTAATCCAGAACCTGTGGAAAGGAGTCATGGCATCCATGATCTCTTCCATGTATCTCTTGGCTTCTTATGTTCTTGGGATCCTGCTTCCTTCTACTTGATCAACTAAAAGTCTTGAGTCAACAAACACATGTAGGTCCTTCATACCCCATCCGGCGGAGGCGACTAAACCAGCTAACAAAGCTTCACAATCCAAGTCACCTTTAGAGGCCTAAAAGTTCAAGCGGATAGCGTGCGAGTACTCTCTTTCCATCGGATCAACCAGGATCATTCCCACTCTAGAGCCTTCCTTGTTGGGATCTCTTTCGATGTATAGCCTCCAGGTCCTTGGTGTTGGGGTTAGCTCTTCCTGAAGTTTCCCTTTTGGTCTGGACGTTCCTTCATTATGTTTTTCTTATTCCTGCAACACTTGCTCTTCTTGTCCAAAAAATTTCTTCACTATTTGGCCATATGCTTCCTTCCTTTAAACATATGAGATATGGTACGTCTTTAGTTCCTCTGCCCACAAGGCTAATCGTTTGGAGGCTCCCGGACCTTTTAGTATTCCTTCTAAGGGGCCATCGGTACTACCTTAACCCTGTAGGCTTTAAAGATTTTCCTTAGGCACCTTGTTGTGTGGATTAATGCTAACACTGCCTTTTTTGTAGGAGTATAGCATATTTCCAACCCTTACAGCGGTCAACTTACATAAGAAATCAGTACTTGGACTTTGCTTCTTTCTACAAATAGCACGGAGATGATTATCTCATTTCTTGGACGCAAACAAATCATTAGGGTTTCCCCTTCTTTTGGAATGGCTAGCGTTTGTAGTTTTCCCAAACTCTTTTTATCTCTTGGAGTGCCTCCCCATCCTTGCTCGTCCAGTTGAATGTTTCTTGGGTGTTGGTGTTCCTCCGAGTGTTACGGAGGGGAAACATGAGTTCTGCCAGCTTCGATATGAATTGGCTTATGTTTGTTAGCTTTAAGCATAGGCTTCGCACATGTTCTGGACTTTCAGGTGTAGTTACTCAGAGTATGGCTCTCACCTTCTTTGGATCGGCTTTTATTCCCTCTGTTGTTGCCATGTAACCCAAGAACTTGCCCTCTTCCATCCTGAAGGTACATTCGCTTGGATCGAGCTTCATGTTGAGTCTCTAAAGTTTGTAGAGGGTTTCCTCAACATCCTCAATGAGGTCTTTCTCTGACTTGCTTTTTATGGCCGCCTCTTCTAGGTATACTTCCACATTTCACCCCTTTTGTTCCACGAGCACCTTATCCATCACCATTTGTATGGGTAGCTCCAAAATTTTTAGCCCATTGGGCATGTGAGTAAAACAATACACTCCTTCCTTTGTGTAGAAGCCTGTCTTTTCTTCATCACTTTTTGACATTCGTACGTGACTTACCTCCTTAGGGAGACGTAAGAAGCATTTGTACTGATGCCCGACGAGCGATCTTGGTTTCTCCTCTACTTCCGAGAAGGGACATGTCTTTTACACAGACTTTATTCAGGCATGAGTATTCCAAATGTACTTTCCAGGTGTCGTCTCTTAGCTTGATCGGCATAGCATTTGCTACCCATCCGGGATATTGGACCTTTCTAATTATTCCCGCCTTCAACCATTCAAACACTTTCTCTTTAAGCACCCTTCTCTGGTCCGGATTTAAGGGCCACTTCTTATGAATCACTGGTTCGGATAAGGGGTATGCGTTTAATTGATGTTCCATGATAAACCGTGGCAGAGCCGTACTCACTATCTGCGTCCAGGCAAATACGTCTACATTTTTTTGGAGGACTTCCCCCAGCTTTTGCTTGCATTCATTTGACAACTTGCCATTGATTATGATGGGTTGGTCCGGATGGTCATCGCGGATGACCACCTTTTCTTTCACTGCATCATCCTCCCAAAATCCTTCGGTAGCCATAGGCTCCTTTTCGGGCCTCCGATTGGGTATGCGTTGGTTCCGCAATATCGCATGTTCCCTTATCCTTGACATCTGCTTCATGTGCTGACGCCATTATGTTTCTTTCCATAAACTCTGCATTTTATCTATCTGCCTACATTCCTATAACACCTCCCCACTAGTCTTCAAGGTAGCTACCCTATTATTCGTTGAAAATTTGATCATCGAGTGTATGGTGGATCCTACTGCTCCGTGGCTTCTCATCCCCGTCCTTCCAAGGATAACATTGTAGGGAGAGCAGCATTTTACTATAACAAACTCCAGTAGTACGCTTTTCTTCTTTCCTAGTTCTTTTATGGTTACCTAGAGATCTATCAACCCTAGAGGGTGATAGACTTCCTCAGAGAACCCAAAAAAAGGGACACTAGATTTCCTTAGCCTTAACTTGGTACTGGTATTGAAGCTCTTAAAACAGTGCTCATACATGAGCTCTAATAAGCTTCCTCCATCCACATAAATCCTCCAGGCTCGAAAGCCTTCGATCGTACCTTCCAGTATGATCGAAGCATCAGTCAGGCTACTTTGAGGTTGTCACACCTTGACATAAGCGGAAACATAGGTATGTGACGAAGAATGATCAATCATAACACAAGATACAAAATAGAGAAAACTAAAATGCATTAATGAAAAGTGTCATTATGACCTTTGATTGTGCAAATATGGGAACGATCAGGCTTCAAAGAGATCGAAGAGTTCTTATGACGGTTGCTGGGTTGCCAAGTCTCGGATAACCTGTGTCAACACAAATGGAAACACTACATTAAGTGAAGCGCAGGGGGTGTCCCTGCGAATCACCTCTGGCGTGAGAGTAAGTATGTGCTTTGTAGCGTAAAGTAAGGTAAAATGAGTGTGTATGAAAGGTGTTGTCATACCTGGAGACCTGACCATCTATTTATAGGTGTGAAAATAGGATGGATGAGGCCTAGCACAAAAATCGGTAAACATGGAGGTGTCCTACGATTTAAAGGGTGATTGTAGGAACTGTGTACCACGATCTCTACCTTGGTGGGAAAGCCTTGGCAGAGAGGTAGAACGTGGGTTTTGACTTAGCCATACCTTTGCCCTAGTTTTGTCGAAGACCTCTCACGAAGGGTGTAGGCCTTCACGTGGCGGATTCCCATACTAGTAATCATCCTGAAGATGATTTTACACCACTCGAAACTATTCGAAGATCTTAAAGTGTAATTAGGGAGAGGATCTCATTCGAGCTTGAAGGGGAGACCTTCGAGCCAGAGAGGGGGGTACGTCATCAAGCCCCCCAGTCGAATGTAATGTATGCATCTATGAATGCATTGCTTTTGACTCAATCAACAAATTATTCGAAGGCCATATCAAACATCCAGGCACATGTGCTTCATGCATTAAATTATAAGTCCACTTGTCATGGAGTTAGTTGAGTTCTTTAATGAAGATTAATCAACAGTCTTCCTGGGTAATCGAGAAATGTCTTATCCTAATTTTCCTTCTGATTTGAAATCTGGATGACACCTGATGTGTGACACATGGACGATCGTGAAGGCATTGAGATGTTCTTATAAATACTTTGCCATAAACCCTTCTTTTCTTTTTACCGTCATCATAATTCCTTCTACTTTCTTTGACCTAATGTGCATCTATCTCTGAGGTAAGATAATCACCATCTTTTTTAATTATGAGTCTGAAGGACTCCATAACCACTCAAACTTGTGAACTTTCACAAGAAAAGTTTAATGTTTTGCTCGCCCTTTATCCTGTTCCTTCTGAATATCATGTTATTCTTCCTAAATCTAATCAGACCATTTTTGATGCTCCTCTTGGGTATGTCGGGTTGTACACCCATTCATTCTCTCTTTCAAATCTTAGGCTTCCCCTTACCGAGTTCTTCTGCGAGGTTCTCGAATATTTTCAAGTTCATATATCGAGACTCAATCCTTTTGGCTATGCCAAGCTTACTACTTTTGTTGTCATGTGTAAAGCTTATGGATGTGAGCCCTCTGTCGACCTCTTCTGAGGGTTCTTTAATTTGTGTCGAGCTGGTAAGTGGCTGACGTTTGCTAAAAGGTCTAAAAAATATATTTTGAATTTGCTTCCTAAAGTTATTACTCGCATCGAAGGTTGGCATGAACGGTTTTTCTATGTTCAAGACTCCATCATCCTTGCCAAGTATCCACAACTTCTGTCTAAGCAAAACAAACTTGATTTGAAATCTTTCAAAGATAAACTTCCTCCCAATATTGAAGAGAATCCCATATTCCAACATCTTAGTCGATATCCCACAAGTGTTCGTGTGTTTCTTGATCCTATCCATTTCTTGGATGGCCTCAAACCTTCATGGGAACATGGTCAGCAACGACCTGCGATCATGGCAAACGGAAAGGGTATTTATCTTTCTTGCTTCTTTCTTCATTTTCTTTTTTCACTGATGTATGATTTACTTTCTCTTTCTGCAGAAATGGCTTTTAGGAACTTTATCTATAGTAAAGACGTTGAGGACCTAACGTTTTTGCCTAAGGAACCTTCTCTGGGCTTTGGTACTGGTTCCCCATCTATTTCAGTAAACACGGAGCCTCTAAAAGCCAATAAAGAGCCTGATATTCAGCCTGTAGAGGTTACAACGAATTCTAGGGGAAGCCTATAGCCTGAGTTGTTTGTCGTTCATCTTGGGAGTATAGCTGCTCAGATAAACGATAGGAAGTGTAAAACTAGAGGGGGTCATCAAGGCCCCCTGTTAAGAGGAAGCTTGCTTCTGGGTCTTCCACCTCCCGTGCTACTCATGCTAAAACTTCTTCCTCGAAGGATGATGCTCCCTTCTTGATAGTTTCTAATGATGACGAGGGTATACCTCCAATCTTTAACTTGTTCTGTACCATCTTTGCCTGGGGAGTCCACCAATATGTTTGTCTTCATGTCTCTTTTTGTTAGGTCTCCTCGATGTTCTTAAGCTTAAAGATGCCAATGTTTTCCGTCTTAAGATCTCTGCTATTACTCCTCTGGCTTGGAAGAATCATCTAGATAATCACATAGATTTAGAGTTACTGGATCTTCATGACCACTGTTATGCCATACAAGCTGTAGTTGATAATGCTGTGAACAGGAGGTCTTGTAAGTTATTGCAAGTGATTAAGAAGCTAAGGGGCGAGTGTGATGTTATAAGGAGAAAGGAGAGAGCTAGAGACGAAGAATGTGAGGGGCTGCAGGTTAAGTGTAATGGTGCTATGACTGATTTTAAGAAGAACCCTGCTATAAAAGGAACACACAAAATCGGTCTACCTTAGGAACGAGGAGGACAAGAGAAGAGGAGTTGACTATGTAGTGAGTAAGATATTAGGGTTCTACAAGGAATGTTTAGAGTTAGGCCCAGAATATGTAACTGGATTAGATGATGAAGGAGAAGTCACGTAAGGATGTATGACTTCGAGTCTAGCTACAAGACTCGTTAATAAAGAAAAGCGCTTCTTGGGAGGCAACTCAATTTACTTTTCTTGTAAATTAGGCGTGTCATGTGTGTTTTAATTCTTACCGTTCGTTTTATTATGTTTGAAATATCTTGTAATCATGCTTTGTATTGTCTTTAACTTCGTCTTAATTTCTATCAAAGGTATTTTGCAAATGATAAGTGTACGGGAATTTATCCAGCTTTTGAGCCAATTTCAAACAAGTTAAATGATTTGTCTAGATTAATTCACGTCATTTTTGATTCATATGATTGAATTGTTAAATCTCATGTTTTATGCAGCCATTTATACATGAATTAACTTATGGAATCAAGTGGAGGAAATTTTTCATCAAAAATAAAAATTTCATTCTCACAGACTGTAGAGACGGCGTCATGATTAACACGTGACGTCGTCACCATGATATCTGTGACGGGGTCACAAAGAACCCTGACGGCGTCAAACACCCAGGTCCAGAAAACTTAAAGTTTTTAATTATTTTTAAAAATAAAACGTGCATAACATTTAATATATGTATTCTTCTGTTATAAACCTGCAAAACCTAATGAGTTTAACAATTCTCTCATCCTATCTTTATTGCTTTATCGAGTCAAACCCTAAATTCACATTGTATATTAGTTTATCGCACATTTTATGCTTGGTGTAGTTGTCTTTGTTTTTTATTATAGCTTATATTTGATGAGAAGAAGCTTGGAAATTCTTAGGAAGTTTCATTGGATGATTCTTGGAGGACAATTTAACCAGTTATCGCATGTTTCTTCTCCATTATTGAGCAAATCAAGGGAGTACTAGTTTCTTTTCCTTGTTTCCTTTTCCCTCTATTCATTTTCATGGGTACTTCTATAGAACATTGGGGACAATGTTCAACTTAAGTGTAGGGGGGAAAATAAGCCTTATAAACTATTCTTTCATTTGCCATTTCCTTTGTCCTTAAAATGATGGGTAATATATCGAAACATAGCATAAGAGGTGATTTTTACCCAAATTTAAATTTTTTTATGACACATACCAACGAAAACCAAGTATTAATAGCGTCTCATGGTTAGGAATTTATATGACTAGCACAATAACCCTCATAATTCCACCCCAAAAATGTAAGGTCCGCCTTTAGATGTTTAGGAATTCAAGTATCTATTATTGATGCACAAGATAGTTTATGCCTTTAGCTTTCTCGATTTAAGGAGTGAGCAGTCGCATGTGTCTATTCGTCGCCTTTTATGGAGCATTAAGATCGGTATTAAATTATATGAGTGTTCCGATAGCGTATTAAATTCTAGAACTTGTTATTGTGATGCATCCCAAGACTGCATAGTAAGTATTAGGATTTGCTTGATAAGAATCATTAGGATTAACCCATGTTTTAAACCTGTAATTGTTATGATGGTTACACCGATCATATAATTATCCCACATCTTTGCCATGCACTCACCTTTAGTGCAGGATACCCCTAGTACAACCCTCCAAGCCTATCCTTTTTCATGGTTCTCGTATTTTTATGGTGGATTCCAGACTATTAATGAAGAGCATTGTCACGCTTAAACCAATCGTGACACCCAAATCGCCTTTGCCTACCTTGTATGTACTCGCTTTTAGTACATTATTATGTTTAACCCAAGTTAATAATTAAGTACACGGTTGCTAATTCCTTATCCTTGTAAATACAGTTTTGGGATAATTAGGATTCATGGTAGTATTTCATTCGTGAAAGAATGGGGAAGAAAAGTTAAGTCAATACCCTCATATATTTGTTGGATGATGTCCATGTTATTTTGATCCACCTCAAATCGGGTCATTAGATATATTATAAATATCGAGCATGTAAAAGCTCAAGTGTAGAGGTACATATTATAAACCCCAAGTGATGTATTATGTTATTAAAAAAAATGAGAAAAGAAAAAGAAAGAGATTGATGTAGAGTTGTGTGTAGATCTTCGTCCGAGTCTTGGCTTAGC
>BQNB010035733.1:28043-44041 GCA_026074375.1 Tanacetum coccineum | reverse complement strand
TTTCTTTGTTTTTACTTTCTCTCTCTAAAATCTATTTTTCTTATTTTTGTGTTTTGGTGATGAAATGATATCCTAACAGTATATGTAGCTGATCTTGTTATCAAAAGCCGCACGGAGGATGAAATAGTTAGAGATATGGAAGAAGCATTTCAAACTCTAATAGAAATTAACATGAAGCTGAACCCTAAGAAGTGCACCTTTGGAATAGAAGAAGGAATGTTTTTAGGGTACAAAGTTAGTACCAGGGGGCTGAAAGTGTGTTCGGACAAAGTAGATGCTATCCTAGGCCTTCCATCCCCAAAGTGCTTAAAGGATGTGCAAAAGTTAAATGGAAAGCTCGCAAGTCTGAACCGATTTTTAGCCAAATCAGCAGAGAAATCATTATCATTCTTCAAAACTTTGAAAAAATGCACGAGAAAAAGTGATTTTTATTGGACTACGGAAGCAAAAGAAGCGTTCAAGAAAATGAAGCAACTCATTGCCGAACTTCCCATGTTAGTCGCACCAATGGAAAAAGAGGAGCTTATTGTCTATCTGGCGGCAGCAAAAGAAACGGTAAGTGCAGTCCTAATGACGGAAGGAGAAGCTAAGCAAATGCCTATATACTTTGTCACCAGAGCGTTAAGGGGTTTGGAAGTAAACTACACGTCTATGGAAAAATTAGTGTTGGCTTTGGTTCATGCTAGTAATAGCCTAAAAAGGTACTTACAGGCACACCCAATCATAGTCATCACGGACCAACCGATACAACAGGTATTATCGAGACCAGAAGTAGCAGGAAGGCTACAAAAATGGAGCATTAAATTGGGAGAATACACGATACATTACTGACTCAGAGTATCGGTTAAATGGCAGATATTGGCAGACTTTATAGTTGAACAACCAGAAGAGGAATCTTCGGATACTCTAATAGGAGAAGAGGAGGAACTCCCCGAACTATGGATCTTATTTACAGACGGATCATCCTGCACAGACGGTTCTGGGGCAGGACTAATACTCACAAACCCAAAAAGGATGGAGTTTACTTACGCTTTAAGATTCAGGTTTGATGCAACAAACAACGAAGCGGAATATGAAGCTTTGATTGCCGGACTAAAGATCGTGGAGCAAATGGGTGTAAAAAACCTCCAAGCAAATGTTGATTCACGGTTGGTGGCTAATCAAGTGAATGGAACGTATGTTGCAAAAGAAACCGACATGGTTCGATATTTGGAAAAGGTAAAAACACTCACCAACAACTTCAAAGCATTCTCAATCAAACAGGTTCCTAGAAGCGAAAACAAAAAGGAAGATGCCTTAAGTAAAATAGCATCAACAAGCTTTGCATATTTGAGTAAACAAGTGCTGGTGGCGGAACTAAAGGAAAAATCGATAAGTGCAGTGGAAGTTTTGGCAGTAGTAGAAGAAGAATGGGATACATGGATGACTCCCATCTTCAAATATCTCATGGATGGAACATTGCCAATAGAAGTGAAAAAAACAAGAGCAGTAAAACGCAAGTCATGGCGGTTCTCTATAATAAATGGGACACTCTACAAAAAATCTTTCTTAGGACCATGGCTGCGATGCGTAGGACCACTCCAAGACAATTATGTTCTAAGAGAGATACATGAGGGGTCTTGCAGCATGCACATTGGTACATGATCCGTCGTGGCGAAAGCCTTGCGGATTGGTTATTATTGGTCAACCATGCACGAGGACACAAGAAAGCTGATAAGGGCATGCCAAGACTGCCAAGTTCACAAGCCTATCCCAAGGAGTCCTCAGCAAAAGCTAAGCTCAATCAAGTCTCCATGGCCATTCTATAAGTGGGGTATTGATATCGCTGGACCTTTTTTGGAATGGCCTAGAAAAGTTAAATTCCTCATCGTAGCTATTGACTACTTCACAAAATAGATTGAAGCAAAACCAGTGGCGACCATCACTAGAAACCAAATCAGAAAATTCGTGTGGGATAACATCATTTGTAGATTTGGAATCCCAGGAGAAATCATTTCGCATAATGGAAAACAATTCCAAGACAATCCGTTCAAGGACTGGTGCGAGAAATTTTGTATCCGCCAACATTTTGCTTCTGTTAAGCATCCACAAACCAATGGTTTAGTGGAAAGGGCAAACTGTAGTCTTGGAGAAGGGATAAAAGCTAGGTTGGATGAAAGGAGCAAAAACTGGAAGGAAGAACTTCCTTATGTTCTATGGGCACACCGCACAATGATTAAATCTAGTAACAGAGACACTCTATTCTTGTTGACATACACAACGAAAGCCGTCATCCCAGCATAAATCGGCATGCCCACACTAAGGACAGCGGAAGTAGACTTAGTACAAAATGATGAAGCCTTGGAAATCAACCTTGACCTACTAGAGGAGAGAAGGGAGCAAGCAGCGATTCGAGAAGAAAAAAGCAAAGCAAAGATGGAAAGGTATTACCACTCAAAAGTCCACAATATAAACTTTAAACCAGGAGACTTGGTATACCGCAACAATGATGCAAGCTGTGCGGAGGACACGTGGAAGCTAGGACCAAAATGGGAAGGACCATATAAAGTCACGGAAGCACTTGGAAAAGGCGCATACAAGTTAAGAGGCCGTGATGGGAAGCAACTTCCGCGGACTTGGAATATCAGCAACCTTAAGAAATGTTACGTTCATCAAATGTAAACAATCCACCCATGCGGACTCCGCAGTGGGCGTAATGCAGTCCAATCTATCTTCTTTATGCATTGTAATGTTTTCTTAAATAAAAAGTGGAGCCTAGCTACCTTCACAACTTTTACTTTAAATTCTTGTCATTTACTTTGAAAAATTATTATGTTTTTTATTAAGATGCGCACGCAATTGGGCACGACCCAATTAATGTTACTCCGTATAACAAAAGGATGAGCAACCTAACAATTCACTCAAAAGTATATAAGAGGCATTATAATCCTAATACTGGGAAAAATGTTCCATGAACGTTTCACTAAGCCTATCATCACAAGTGCACAATAGTGATATTCAAAGATAGCAGGGAGAATAACCTATGAGTATTCAAATAAAGACTATCAGAATAAACATATCATCATTAAAAAAGATAGCAACATAGGGAGAATAAAACACAAATATTCAAACAAAGACTATCAGAATGAACATATCATCATATTAAAAAAGATAGCAAAAGCCATGGTTAATTACAAAGACATTCAAAAACACATGTGTAATCCACCACACGCAGAAAGGTCACAAGCAACCATGGCATTCGAAATGGATAAAAACACGTAGAAAAAATTGTTCATACATAAGGGGATACAACAAAAAGGTCACATACGACCAAGCCCAAGTATTATAGCAAGCTACTGAGAGACATTTAACTCTACATCATCAACATTGGTAAAGGGATTAACATTCCCACCAGTGGCATCATTCAGAACGCTCTCATTTACGGCTTCCTGACCATCCGTACCTGCAACCTCATAATCCTCTATAGAAATAGGAGTAATGGTGCTTACGAAAGCAAGAGTAGTAGATGGGGTTGTGGGGGTATCAATAGTGGCAGATATAACTTCTGTGCCTGTTAAAGTTGTGGCAGACAAGGGTTCAGATAATGGAATAAAGACGTCACGGAGTGCTGACCTATGGTTGGCAATGTTTTCTCTAATCCTCTAAACCCGGGAACTGGAGACATCTAACGAGAGTGATAAAGCAGAAGCACCAATGACACGTTGATCTGGGGAATGATGTATGGGAACCATCAACTGATCAACACGAGGCTGCGATTCAGTCAAAGCCAATCTTTCGACAAGGCTATCTTCTAAACGAAGAAGGTTCATAATAGTATCAATGCTAGCATCTTTATTGGATTTTAATTCTGTGATTAAAGAGAAGTTGACACTTTGAAGACGCTGCAAAGCAAAAAGATAATCAGCCTCCGCAGATGGATTATATGCGACAACATCGGTCAAAACTCTACCCGCCGCGCCATGGGTGATTCCAACAGATAATCCTTCTTGCATACCCTTCTCAACGGCCTTACCAATTGCCGCTCCAAGAGAGGAAAGATACTCAGTAGAATTCAAGCATTTGGAGATAGCAAGTTCTAAGCCATGGGTAAGAAGGGTAAAATCTCTCCTCCAAGTGAAGGGCCAGTTCTACAAGATCAGTATCCAGCTTATCAAATTTTTCATTCATCTCCCTCATCCGGTCATCCTAGAACTTCTCAAGCTGGCCTATGAAATTCTCATACGCCGTAACTTTTTCTTGAAATCCAGCAGAGGAAACCTCTAGCGTATGCACCTAAAATTAAGCGAAAATATAAAAATAGGAGAACGGCAGAATATAACAAAAAAGGAAAGGAACTTAAGTGAAAACATGTGTACCTGGTCAGAAAGATTGTCATTTTGAACCTTAACAGAAGTAACTACGTCATCCAAGTCAGCAACCTCTTGTTCCCTAACTTTAACGGTAGCCTCAAGGTCTGCCACTTTAACATCAAGCTCACTTTTCTCCCCCTTCAGGACAGTATTACGATTCGCCAAAGCTTGAACTTCAGCACGGAGATGGACAGCCTTCGCGGCTTCCGCCTCTTTCACTAGCAACTGAGCCTTGAGACTCGCAACCTCTTCATCCCTGGCCTTCAGCAATGAATTTTTCTCTTCCACAACAGCACTCAATCTCCTTTTCTCTCTAATGTTAAACTCAGCATACATTCTTACTTCAGCGCTAAGAGATATTTGGCGAGCAGCCCCTACATTGAATTCCGTGAAAAGTTCATCATGTTCCATCCCACGGATTGAAGCAAAAAACTTAGGAGGAGCAAACTCATCCATCATCTCGCGACAAGTACGACCATCATCCAAGCAAGAACCATTGGTGACACTCCATTGGGGTACGTACACTTTCTGAAGATCTGTGTCAGGGCTAACAACAGTACGGATACCTCCAATAATGAAGTCACTACCAGTAAGGCCAGAAAAGCCACCTACGGTATGCTCAACCCCAAAAGAAGAACCACCATCAAAAATAAAAGACTCAACAAATTTTTTCTTAGCAGTGGTAGTCGGGTCAACCGTGGAGGTAACAGTAGTCGTCATTGTCATCAACAGAAGGGAATGACTGGCAAAAAAATCAACTTTAGCTTTCGAAAACCCTGAAGATATGACAAACCTTGGAGGAGCAGTAATGGCTCGGAGGTTGGCCTCGGCCATAAAGTCAATTTAATCCCCATCCTCTAGCTTTGGTGTCACGGACACAAAAGAAGTAATAAAGGGTAGGGTAGGTAAGGCCACAACCCTAACCTCCAGATTCAACACAGCTCCAGCAAGTAATCTCTAGAGCACGGACCTAGATTTACCAGCAACAGATGGCTCAGTTGAAGTTTCGTGATCTTCCCTTAACTTCTTAGGGGGATGTGAAGGTTCACCAGCATCAGAAACAACCATTTTCTTTTTTCTTTAACGCCTAGGTTGCACAGGAGTTGCATCTTCAGCAACAATCTTCGTAGTTTTACTAACTTACGGAACACCAACACCATGCCCACCGCTCACAGAATCACCCTGCTCCGCATGACTACCGATGCCTCCTTCGTCAAAAAGCTTGTCCACACTTGCCTTTAGCTCGCTTGAGGCAAGAGCAGGAGCAACCGGTAAGATCAAAACAACACGCCCCACAATGGTATCTAACAACTTTGGCTTACCTTCAGCACCCTACCTCTCACCAATCCTCACCTTTGTAGGATTGGCAATTTGGATAAAGGAGAGCAAATCCATTTCTACACAAAAAGAGACAAGAATAAAACAGTCAGCAAAAGTAATGAAAAGGCAAAACACAAGTAAGATATAACAATAAGCACACACCCTCATTGTTATCACGCAAAAATTTAGGGTAAGTATCTTCATCCAAGGTATAGTTATGACTAATTCCTATTAAGCAAAGGAAAGGTTTCGGATACTTATAGAAAGGAGCCGGATACGCAACAAGGGTAGCATAATGCTCCGGATTATATTGGGAAGACTTAGGAAAAGGGTATTTTGACGCGCTTTTGCTAGTATTCCTCGGAAATGAGGCAGGACAAGCAAAAGCGTCGACCCAAAAGAAACGATCATTCCAGCTTTTCAATGAGTCTAACGGTTTGCTGTAACACACGTCATCATTCCCCTGGCGTTTACTGAACGACATCCAGCCTTTGTTTTTGGAATTAACATAAAAACAACGAAACAACCCAACCGTTGGTTCAAAACCGTGAACACGGCAAAGGATCTCAAAATGAGACACTTTGGCCGCACCAATAACAGACAATTGGGATATATGGATGTGGTAGTGTCTGAGCAGATTAACAAGAAAAGTGGAAAGTGGTAATCAAAAATTGGCATACTCGAAAAATCTAGTATACACACCTATTTTGCCAATAAGCATTTCATGAATTGTTTGGTTAGGCTAGGCAATTGTGGATGAACTTCATCAGGAATATGATACGTTTCACAAAAATTTTTTAGAGCTTTTAGAGTAAGAACCGACTTTATATCTGTAATACTGCTCATGATAAAAGTAAGCAAAGATTGGGGCCTAACTTGAAAGCCTAAAAAATTTTCGAAATACGGCACAAAGAGAACAAGTTTAAAAAGCTTGAAGAACTTTCTAAAATGGTGATTATAATTTGAGAAGATGAAAAAGAAAATAGTGAAAACCACGCCGAATATTTATACCCTTGGTATAGTAAATGCAAGCTCCTTCCAGATGTTTCCACGTAGCTATGACCTCCGAGTCAATGGCCAAGATGAAAAGTAAAAAATAGTGATGACAGTTAAGCAGTTAGACTAACCAGTCAAATCAATCAGAAGGTGAAAGGCCATAAGAAGACCACGTCACCAACATACCACCTAACAAAGGCAATGGAATGTCGTGAAAAGATAAGCACGGAGGAAAAAAAATACAAGGTATACCGGAACCTGAGTCTAGTAATATCTACCGTACGCAATCAAAATCGCACGCAATAAACACACTAGACTATAGGGACTTGATGACGTATAACAGGCCTCCGAACCTGGACCACATATATTATACATGGGCCCGAGCCCAATAAAGCAATTACAAAGTGCAATGGACCAAAGCTAAGCCCAGACTAACGGGATACGGTCCGGAAGCATCAACACGGACGAAAGGCTTCCAGAAGACACTTCCGTAAGATAGCGGAAGTATGCTAGGAGAAGCCTAAGTTCGTAAGTCATGATTATAAGCGGACCCTTACCCGATAAGGGTCCCACTTTGGCTTACTAACAGAAATGAGCGAAATACTAGGAAAACCTAATATTTGGCTCACCTATAAATAGGGGTATTCTGACACCCCACAAGGTACAATTTTCTCTAACAATATCTCACACACATACTCTGACACTTGTCTGACAAATATGTGTACTTACTCTCACGCCGGAGTCTAATCGTGGGGTCCGTCCCCATGGTAAGACTAACGGTTTACCTTTGATTGTGCACAAACTCATTTCACTCACTTGATTTAGTACAATATCTCTCTTATTAGGCCTATTCAACAATCACCTTAATTCATTTTATCAACCCATAACGCTTTTTGTACTAACAGTTATCTTTTTCTTAATACATGTATTCATGTTGTTAATAGCCAGATAGGTCCATAGAATGAAATGGGCTTCCTTTTTAAAATGAGGTCCAAAGCTCAAAAAATCATTTTTAACCTTGAATATACGCGTTGTAAATATTCTATTTAAACGAGTAAAAAACACTTTTATTATATTTTACTCATATTCGGTTGACCTGGACTTGAAGGACCTAACCCAAATTGACACGAACCAACTAACCTGAATTAAAATAGGTTCAGGTATAAAAATTTTAACCTTGACTCGACTTTGGTCCGACCTGAATTGACCTAAACCTGAACAACCCGGCACTCGACTAACAGCCTTAGTGACGGATTTCCTTTGACTTAAGAATCAAACAAAAACAACATACAACAAAAACGACAAGAAAAAAAGTTTATAATTTTTTTTTCTCAAGTAAATTAAAGTTCATCACTTTTTAGAGGCATTCTAATTCCTCCCATTTTGGCAATTCGTGGAATATAAATTTCCTTAAGAGTAAACTGCAAAAATCATCCCTGTGGTTTGTAGTTTGTGGCACTAATCATCCCTAGCCGATACTATTGGCACTAATCATCCCT
This sequence comes from Tanacetum coccineum, assembly GCA_026074375.1. Lineage (NCBI taxonomy): Eukaryota > Viridiplantae > Streptophyta > Magnoliopsida > Asterales > Asteraceae > Tanacetum > Tanacetum coccineum. Next base: position 35,877 of record BQNB010035733.1, on the reverse strand, counting down.
GAGTGGTGAAACGTTTGGCAAAAATCATCCCTAGAGGGATGATTTTTGCAAAACTTTTTGTTAAACTTTTTGCAAAAATCATCCCCAATAAGGATGATTTTTGTCGGACATTTGCCACTCAGGGATGATTAGTGCCAATAGTATCGGCTAGGGATGATTACTGCCACAAACTACAAACCACAGGGATGATTTTTGCAGTTTACTTTTTCCTTAATTTGAGATACCAAACATAATATTTGAAAAAGAATTAAAATGCAAATACTGTTATATGTCATGTTTGCATACTAGATATCATACGAAAGCTTTAGAATAGAGGAGATGAGCTAGAGAGTATTTTTCATTATTTTCAAAGTTTTCATTCCAAAAGGAAAAATAAAAATAGGAGGGAAAGTAAGTTTACAAAATGTAAAGAGTTGTATAAATACCCCTCCGAGATAGGTATTTATACTTATTGCTAATTCTATTCTATTTTCCTAACTTTAGTCAAACCATGGTCAACTTTACTTAACTTTGACCAAGATAGATTTTATTACTTTATAATTACTAATAAAACTATAAACCCAAACAAATCTATACAAAGACTTAATAATAAACACTTTTCTTAATCCTAACAATCTCCCCCTAAGGGTTGATTATTACAGACGCTTCATCGTCGGCAGAATTGGTCTTCCATTCACAAAAGATTCTCATCTCCTCATCTGCTTCCGGTGACTTATTGTTAGCCTCAAAATATTGAGTCGAACATGAAGTTCATCCATTATGTATTGAAGTCTCGGTCAATTAATTAGTTAACGTTGTAATAGGAAAGTATCGGGAATCAGTCTCGATAGTTAATCTAATATTGTATGTGTTTCGGGTTTAATCCCAAGCAAAACGTGAGCCCGGGTCCTAGTCAATTATCCCGAATGTCACTTAATGTGTCGGGATATATAAGTAACTTTTCCTTTTTGGAAAAGTTAGTTGTTCATTCTAATATTATTTCATTTTCCTATTTTCTCTCATCTCTCTCTCTTCTTTCTCTCTCTACAAAACAACTCATCTCTCTTTCTCCTTTCTAGATCAAATTCGTGTATGATATATATGTTATGAAGTGTTAACGGGATCCTACAATTGGCATCAGAGCAAAGGGTGGATTCGTGATTGATTATTGTGGTTAATTAGCTCAAATTCGTGGCTTATTTTGTGCTCAAAATACCCACGGCTCAAAATTATTTTTTGAGCTTATTTGGTTAGTTAATCTTGTTGTTTTCTTGTCCTACATATAAAGAATGTTGTATTGTTGCCATTCCATGAGTTACACAAGCCTCTAGTTCGAAATCTAGCTTAAAAGATTCGAATTTATTTGGTGTTCTTCGTGGAGAGTTGCCTCATTATTGAAGATCCACAAAGAAAAACGAGTTAAGGTGTGTTTAAACTTCGAATACACACTTAGAATTGAATGTTTCTAACCTAATTCGTGGCTAGAAAGCTAAGTTGGGATTATTTTGCTCAAATCGTCCTAGTGTTCTTGGTGGAGAGTTGCTTATTTAATTAATACTCTAGCCGGCGGTTTGACAAAGTAGGGGACAAGATCCACGTTTTTAGGAAAAAGTCAAAGGCGAGTTGCCAAAAGTCAAAGGCGAGTTGTTTGTTTTAATAAAAAATTCGTGGCGGTTTGTTCAAATTGGTGGCGAGTTGCTTGTTTATTGGTGGCGAGTTGACAGGTCAAGGCGGTTTGATTATTATATTGAGCAAAATGAAATGTTACCATGCCCATTTTTAAAGACCACGGCGAGTTGCTTATTTTATTCAAGGCGGTTTGAAAAAAAAACTAGACGGCGAGTTACTATAGTATACGGCGGTTTGCAAATACAGGCAGCGGTTTGATTATTTTATTTAGGCGGCGAGTTACTTATTGGCAGCGGTTTGCTAAGACAGAATTGGCGGCGGTTTGCTAAGACAGAACAGCAGCGGTTTGATTTAAAAAAAAACATAGACATGTTTTTTTCACTTTAGAAAGCTACCAAGAGATGTCCAATCAATTGAAAGAATCCCAAGAAGAAGCTTGAAAAAAAAGAATATCACACCATCTAAAAACGAGCTTCCACAATATCAGGTAGCATTGTCACAATCGAAAGAAAACAATGAGATTAGCAGATTCAACATTGGCATTGCAAGAAGGACAAGAGATGGCCGGAATATCCATACCACGCGAAGAGAGATTCAATCTATGAGGGAGTCGGTCCAAGGAAAGCCTCCACATAAACACATGGGTGAGCAAAAAACCGAAAATCCGAAAACCCCGAATAAACCGAAAACCGAAATCGAACCGAAAACAACCGAACCGAACTAATAACCGAATCGAATTTGTCAAAACCGAACCGAACCGAACTACTAATTCGGTTCCCGGGTTGGATATGAGTTTGACAATTAGAACCGAAAACCGAATTTATATAGGGGACCTAGGGGTTAGCAGAAGAAACCGAAAAAACCGAAAACAAAAAAAAACGAACCGAAAAAACCGACCGAAACTAGAAAGCGATGGTTCGGTTTTTAATTTTTCAAAAACCAAACCGTAAAAGCCAGTTTTATAATAATATATAATTAATATAATATAAATAAATAAATGATAACTATATTTTTTTAATTTATATTTATTTTATGGATGAAATTATTATAATATATATGATCTTAATGTTTATATATATATTTGTCGTGTACGTGATTTTACTTGACAATATGTTGTTACAATAACAATGATCATATTATATGTATTTTCACATGCATGTGTGTGTCTCTCATTTATATATGTATAATTGTAAAATATTGTGTAAACATTATTAGGCTCATATTGACAAAAAAAATTAAAAAAATAACCAATTTTCTACGTAAAACAAGTTTATTAATATAAATTAGCAAAAACCAAATTTAAACGGTTTGGAACCGAAAAAACCGAAAAACCGAGAAACCGAAAAAAACGAACAGCCAAAAACCGAGCGGTTTCGGTTTTTGGTTTTATAAAAACCGAATATTTTGGCTCGGTTTCAGTTTTAGCCAAAAACCGACCCAAACCGAACCGTGCACACCCCTACCATTCAACACAGAGCCATTTTTTTCTACAAAACTTACAGAACCACTTTTGAACCAATAGGAATTTAATATTAATAAATAATTTTATTTAAATACAAAGGGTATAATAGTAAAATGCATTTTCACCTTCTTTTTAAATTTTCTTGATTAAAAAACGTATTTTTAAACTCTTTAATTTTCTGATTTAAAAAAATAATATTTTTTTAATTCAATATTTTTTTCAGCATGCATATTTTTAGAAAAAACTAGTGCATATTTGTTTTTTTTAATATTATTAATTTCATATATTTTTAGCGCATATTTTTTTTGCTTATAATGGTAATTGCACATATGTTTTTAGTGTACATTCTTTAATCTTCAAACTTTATAATCAAAAACATAAACACATACATGTAACCTCTAAATTAACAAATCAAGAACATAAATATCATTATTTTTGTTTGATATTAAATAAAATACAATTCAAAACAAAAGTATTATCAAAATTATTATAACATATATACACATCTTCTAAAAACATATATGCACGTCTTTCGAGAACATATGTGCATGCCTTTTTAAAAACAAATGCATTCATAAATCATCTTCGCACATCGTCTTTCATAGAATTGAGCCATCTACATATATGGCCGTCTTCCAAGAACATATGTGTGCATTCTTCAAAGAACATATGAGTATCCTTCCAAGAACATCGTGCATGCTTCACTTTCTCATCAAATTCGTTAGAACATATGAGTACCCTTTCAGGAACATATGTGCACGTTACACTTTCTCGTCAAATTCACTAGAGCATATATGCACGCTGCACATTTTTGTAGGCACTTAGTCTTGCTTTAACTGCAAATTCAGAAAACATACATCACCAATCTATTTGTATATGCATTCAAATAATACTAGTGATTCCAACGTAATCGAATTACAGTATATACGTTCAAAAGAAAAATTACTGTATATGAGCCCATTTAAAAACATTAAAAGTGGACTTGTAAAAAAATAACATGCCAAACACCCCTACTGTGACCACTCACAGCAGATAGTAAAAACTCTCACCAATTTTAAATGTATTCTTTATGTTATTGTTTCTTAGCTTTAGATAAAAATTAGCCTACAAAAGTTTACAAATTTAACGTACAACAGTAAGACTAATACTTACATAGTGCTACTAAACTTTTATCAAGAATATGAAAAGTATTTCATGTATGGGTCCATGTTCAGAATCGGTACCTACACACATATTCATGACTCTTTTCAATTTCGACGTAATGGTTTAACAACATTCACAATGAAAGATAGATACCTGGAAAGGATAGCCCACCCTCATCCCAGTCGCCACTGCCGTCAGCGTCCTGTTCGTTCAACCGCCTTCGCCGCTGTCCTTTATATTAGTTTGTTGGTTATTAAATCGTTGGAAGTGGTGACGGCGCAATCGATTATAAAAAGAGTTCAAATTCTAGTAATCTCTCATCATAACTTTTAGTTAAAAATACTAACCCTATCAAAAGAACCAACATATCCAAAACATGAAACTTATTAAAACAATGATTTGATTTTCATAAAGACCTACAGTCACCATATCATTTATAGTAGCCAAGCCAACATGTTTATTTTTAAAAACCAACTAAATCAAATATACAAGTAAATAAAAGGAATCAAATGCATACGTTCGAAGTACATAAAAACATCTCCTTTTCATCGCAATGGCTTCCTTCTGCCTAACAACGACAGCAGACATAACCTTCTTCCTGAGATCGGCCTGATCTTTCTTCACAACAGCCATAACCATGTCACAACACAAGCAAGCGGAAGACGGTTAAGTCTTCCCTCCATGTCCTATGTAACACACACACGGTTCATATTAAGGACATAAGAATAACTCAAAAAACAATTAAATCTGGATGTGGGTTATAGGGGGTGGCGCTTGGGTTTTTTTGTAATGAATGAGGGGAGGTTTCTAGGTTAAAAGATCGTGGGTCGGAGAGGATCCATTATTTTAGGAGTTATAAAATTACCAAAATGTCCTTCTTTATATTACAGGATATTAATTTAGAGCTTTTTATATATTTACATTCGTGCCACAACTTTTTTTAACGTATTGATCAAATAAATGAAAAGGCTTAGATTTGGTTTCTTGTAATTTTGTACAAAAAAGTGGTTCTGTATTGAAAATCTCATATATCTATATATATAAAATATATATATATATATATATATACTATATATATATATATATATATATATATATAGAAGAAGGTTAAAATAAAAAAAACAAATATTCGTGAGAAGGATAAAAAGATTTTTTTTTAAGTTCTCAAAAAATTCTAAAAAAATTCCACAAAATCATGTATGTTGGTGCATGAAACAGTTTAAAGGAAGTTTTTTCTAAAAAGTGGATAGTTTTGCCGAAAAAATTATGAAAAAAACGTTTGTGCATTAAATCTGGTTTTTTGTGCATCAAAAAATTCGTTTTTGTACCCAACTTTTTTGACTTATTGCATCAAATTTTATTTGCGCATCAAACTATAACAAGTCGAAAAATTTGGCATCAAAATTACTTTTTTTGCGCTTTAAAAAAACGTATAAAAAAACATCAAAATTAGAAAACTTCTTTTACAAAAGTTTATGCACCAACAATACTTGATTTAATGGAATTTTTTGATTTTTTCCGAGAACTTTTTTAAAAAAAGTTTCTTTTTAACCTTTCACAATGAATATTTGTCTTTATTTTAACCTTCCACGTCTCTCCTCTCTATATATATATATATATATATATATATATAGGCTCCGGTTTCCGTTTGAGAAGGTTATATTGATAAGATTGATAAATCTACTATTTGAACAAATTGATTCATATTTTTTTGATTTGATTCACAGAGTAAACATCATTTATAGTGAATCAAAGCAATAAAATCACAAATTGATTCACAAATCATTGCTAAAATCGAGTTATGGTAATGATTCCATTAAATTTGTATAGAAGATTCAGTATTTTACTTAATATTGCCAAAACCGAGAGAGATTTTTTTTAACATTGATTCGAGATTTTTTTTACACATTTTGAATTAATTATCACATAAAATGAGTATTTTACGCTTGAAAAAACTTGAATCAAAGTTAAAAATCTATCATTTTTGAAAACCTTCTCAATCTTCTCAAAATAAAAACCTTCTCAATCGATCCGGATTCTATATATATATATATATATATATATATATAATAATAATAATATATATATGAATAAAGATAAATAAAAGACAAATATTCGTGAGAAGGAATTTTTTTTTAAGTTCTCACCAAAAAATACAGAAAGAAATTCCACAATAGATTCGTATAATGATGATGCATGAAAAAGTTGTAAAGGAAGTTTTTCTAAAAGTGGATAGTTTTGCCGAAAAAAATTTATTAAAAAAAACGTTTGTGCATTAAATCGGTTTTTTGTGCATCAAAAATTCGTTTTTGTACCCAACTTCTTTTGACTTTTTGCATCAAAATTTTATTGCGCATCAAACTATAACAAGTCGAAAAATTTGTGTATCAAAATTTTTTTGTGCATCAAAATTTCTTTTTTTGCGCATTAAAAAACGTATAAAAAACTCAAAATTAGAAAAACTCCTTTTACAAAAGTTTTATGCACCAACATACCTGATTTAATGGATGTTTTGAATTTTTCAAGAGAACTTTTTTTAAAAAAAGTTTTTTCTCCTTCGTCACGAATATTTATCTTTTATTTTTAACCTTCTCATATATATATATATATATATATATATATATATATATATATATATAGGGGACCGTTCTTTGCAGAACCATTTTTTTGTACAGAACCTACAGAACCAACTTTTGACCAATAAGAATTTTGTATTATTAAATCATTTTATTTAATTCAAAAGGGTAAAATAGTAAAACACATTTTCACTTTCTTTTTGAATTAAAAAAACGTTTTTATTAAGCTTTAAATTTTCAGAATTAATTTTTTTATTTTTTATTTTTTATTTTTTTATTTTTTTTTAAATTAATTTTTTTTATTTTTTCAGCAACTATATTTCAAAAAAATGAGGTGCATATATGTTTCTCGCATACAAGTTTAAAAAAAATAAAGTGCATATGTGTTTTTTTTCTTTTATACAATTGTTTAGCCATTAAACTTGTTTTTTTTCTTAAAATGATAATTGCACATATGTTTTTAGTGTACATTATTTCAAAAATTAAAAAAAAAACATAAATATGTACATTTAATCTCTAAATTTATAAGGAAGCAAAAACATAAATATAAATACAGTACACAAACTTTGATATCAAATGAAATACAATTCAAATACAAATGTATATTGTAAAATATAAATGTGCACTCTTGAAATAAGATGCGTGAACTCTTCGAGAACATATATGCACAGCTTCGAGAACATATATGCACGCTCCCCAAAAACATATATGCACAGCTTCGAGAACATATATGCACATTAAGCTTTCACGTCAAATTCATCAAAACATATATGCACGCTACCCAAAAACATATATGCACGTTGCACATTTAATGTAGGCACCAGGTCTCGTCTTGCTTTTAACTGCATATTAAAAAGAACATGCATAATTGTTATAGTTGCGATCCATCACAAATAAATACCAAATGACCAAATAACAAATACTAACCATAGTTAAAAATAGGAGTAAATCGAGATTACGACCTAGTGTAGTAAGAAGCTCCCAACACAAACCTTCTAATGATACATAATCTAATCACCCCATAACATCAGCTATGCTAAATTAA
>BQNB010035733.1:543-25543 GCA_026074375.1 Tanacetum coccineum | reverse complement strand
AACTATCGAAGCTGTAGCAATGGTAGGAGTTATCGGAAATAAGTTTGTCTATGACACAAATCCTTATTCTTATGATGACAACACCAAACTTCTTCAACAACCTCCACAAATACAATACGAGGACATTCTCGTCGTGAATTTTGCATAGGGAACTCTCATCCGGGTTTTTCGATTGTCAAACAGGGAACACACCCGTCTTTGATCAGGGTCCCTGTTATAATCAAGGCTTTGGATATAACCAACCTCTACATTATTTTCCGAGTCAACCACAACAATTTCCTTATGAAAATTGCGGGGTTCTTTATGAAATTTTTCAGTGGCACCCGATGAACCTAAATTTCAATTCTTTCGTTTTGACCATTATTCAACCTCCACAGCAGTCTTAGTTCGTAATCATCGAGCCTCAGGAAATTCCAGGAATGTCAAAGTCACTCCTTTTGTTGAAAGTAAAGAATGGATTGAAACAAATAACGAGCTTTATACGATAATGGAAGATTTTATGAAAAGAATGAATCAACAACGTGAGCAGGAGGCTTTACTTGTAGCTCAACGTGAGCAAGAATTATATGACAAGACAGGGCATCCAGAAAACGGAAAGAACTTCAACCGAACTTCGTTTTAGTCAAACTTTATTGAAGAAATGTGGGGCACAAGAGAATGTGCATAGCAAAAGCAAATATGGAAGATTCGAATGCTAGATATGCTTGATTGGTCATACAAAAGGAGCTTTTTTGTATGCATATATGTGAAGATCTTAATTGGGAAAGTGCTCTTATTCTATACTTCTTTGATTAGTTTGTATTTCAACGTCTCAATAAGGTAAGAGCAGGAAGTTATAGATATCGCTAGTAGAGCCTGTTGGCAGCAAAACGTTCAAACTCGTATTAACATTATGTTTGCAGAATTCAAAGTATATTTCTAAGGATGAGTCAATATTCACTTTGAATAAAAACAACTCAAATTTCTCAGGTTAATGCAATCACTACGACTTACAACTAAAAGAACCCGAGGACTCTCTCATAATAGGGAATGAGGAACTTAACACTATTCTTGAAAAGGAATCGGTACGACGAATTCATTAAAGTACAGTTTGTTGAGGACCTTATTCAATCCTTAAGAGAGTTCGAGGATGAGGGATTTCATCCGGTAGTGATGTGAGAGCAGTTTTTCCTATCGAGGTGATGATTTCTCTTCCCATTGTTGAGGAAAATCCGTGGACTTTCTATAACCCTCTTTTTCGTATTTGAACGTCGTATATATTTCTAAATGACGTTTAATCCTCATGTTATGAGGTGTTAGAGAACATCGAGAGTAAGGACTCTTATGTTTCTAACCTTGATGAGCCGGTTTTGTTAGTTACACACCTCTTTCCGATGCTAATGAGGATGAGTGTTTTGACCTAGGAGGCGTAATTGATGAAATCGATGCTTTTCTAGATATGGATATTTCTACGGATATTGAGAACGGTTATCATGATTCAGAGGGAGATATAATCTATCTTGAGAGTTTGCTTATTGATGACACTAGCCTATTCTACCCCTCCCGAGGTGTTTTTTAGATCATGACCAAGAAGCTTAAAGGATGAACCGATAATGGATATTTGTATGATGATCGAGGACAAGGTTTTCGACCCCGGGAATTTTTGAGAAGAGTTTTTCTCTGGACATTGTGAAGTTAACCTTTGAGGATCGCCATTATTTTCCCATTATGTTTGCTATCCCGAATATTTCTTCCTTATCTCAATTATTCGGTTGATTCTTCTTTTCTTCTCTCCTCCGGGAGTGAGGATACTAGTTTTGACCCCGACATTTCCACTTTTTATTTTTCTTCTCTTAAGCCGGTGGCATATGAAAATCCGATAGTGTTTTTCTTTTCTTATGGTTCTGCCCATGGACATAGGAATTCAGGGAGAGTCAAGTAAAAAGACTCGCACAAAAACAAGCGCTTCTCGGGAGGCAACCCGTGTCTTTTTTTCTTTCTATTTTCTTGATTAATAATACTAAGTGGGTGTGTGATTTTATAGCCCAAGTGTGGGGGCGTGCTTCTTTCTTTGGTATGTGGTTTCGTTTTTGCAGGATTCCTTAAGATCATGAAGACCCGGTGCTGTTTTCATCCTCCAATCATCCGGGTCTTCGATCTTTGCTTATTATGGACACCTCATTCCTCGATTCAGTGTATATTTATAATATTGTTTTCCCTTTCATACTTGGAATTTTTTGCATTTGCCTTTTTCATTTTAGGTTGGGGGTGGTAAAACCCGACATTTTTGAACATTGAGGCCAATGTTCCATTCTAAGTGTGTGGGGGGGGGGGGGGATTTCTATCGAAATGTGATCATACTTTGTACCTATATGTGTTCCACGCCAAACCCGTTTTTGACCAAAATTTTAAAAATTTTATTGTTTTATTATGAGATATATATATATATATATGTATATGTATATATATATGTATATATATATATATATATATATATATATATATGTATATGTATATATGTATATGTATATATATATATATATATATATATATATATATATATATACATATATATATATATATATATATGTAGTATCTATATTTATTATGTATATATATATTATATATTGTATATATATTATATATTATTTATGAATGAAAAAAATATATAAAATTATGAAAATATTAATGTATGGAAAATAAAGTAGGCCCGTTTGAACTAGGTAGCTTTTTGACTTGATCCGAGTTTTAAACTCGGCTTTCTCCTTAGACTTTTTAGACTAGCGTTTTGTAATCAACTTAAAAAATTTTGCAAAGACGAAATATGATAGAGTTAAATATAAGTTTGATGCTAAGCGTGGATTAGTTGGATATCTTTAGAGCTATGTAAAGGTTTAATTATGGCTTTTTGCTCCCACCAGCTTACTAAACGTTATATAATTGTTGAATAAATAAAGTTGCTTTGGTTTTTTGGATTCTTAGTTTAAATCACTTCGTAGAGATTCCTTCTGGTGAAAGTAAGGTACACATCGAGGTTTTGTCAGTGTTGTGGGGAAATAGACTCCTGGACCATGGTCGGCTCGCATACCGATGTGGCAGTTGTTAAAAGACCATAGGACTTGAAATTTGGCTATAATAATAATAATTATGTAATAAACCGAAGCCGAAATAAGACTTCTGGATCATGGTCGGCTCGCATTGATTGTTGACAGTCGTTTAAAGGGTGGAGGAAAGAATAATAATAAAAACTGTGGGCTGATAAAAGTTTGCTGCATCTTGCCGGCTCACAACCGATGTTGCAGCCTTCAAAATAAGGCACATAGTTATAATAATCCGAGACTGATAAAAGTTTGCTGCATCTTGCCGGCTCACAACCGATGTTGCAGCCTTCTAAAAGGTCGAGGAAATTACCGAGGTCGAAATATGTTTGCTGCATCTTGCTGGCTCACAACCGATGTTGCAGCCTTCTAAAGGATCGAGGTTTAATAATGTTGCAATAATAACAAGTATAAAGCCAAATTTCAACTCCGGGGTTATCTAAATAAAGCCTCCATCTCTAGACTCGTAGTTGAGTTGTTGCGGATGAAATAAAAAGGATAACCCCTAAATCATGCGAAATTAGAACCTTAATGTGGACCTTATTATCACAATATCATCTCTTTAGGAAAGGATTTCAAACTAATTGTGGTCTAAACCGGGTTTACTTTATATTAATAAGGGCATAATTTATTTGTCACCAATAATAATAATAATAAAATCTTTAGAGGAATTAAGGAATAATTGGAGCGAAAAGTTAATTTTATACTTACACAATTAGCATTTATGAGTAGTGTTAGCATATAATCTTATATTTAACTGTGATTTCGTTTTAAGCTTAGTTTGGGGATTGTGAAAATCAAGGATGACGAACTCCCGTTCTTAAAGCCTTTTAAATAATGTTATTTAATTCTTATCTTAGTTTTTATCTTTTATTGAATAAGTGGTTAAAACGGGGGCGCTTTCGAAATAAATGATTTTTGAACCTTCTTAATGGACCTTTTCTGTTCTTGTTTGATTGTGAGGGGTCATAGGTTAAAAGGGGATTTAATTATTTATTTCCGGGCGTGTTTTATTTACATTGCGTGTGGGACCAGCAATGGCTTAGTGTGGGGGAATTTTGATGTGTGCTAAAACACACATCATTTGTACCTCGGAAAATGCTAATAAATGGACTAAAACACTAAAATATGGATAAATATGTTGCAAATATGTTTGTATTGTGTTTTTATGTCTTACAGGTACAAAGGATTGAAAACAAAGCAAAAACGGTAATTTTCGGGTGACTTTCGATGACGTTTTTACGTTTATCGAGGCTCTAACGAAGTCGTTAATATTCCTCGATCACACCATTGGAAAGAGCACGAAATTACGAGTCCAACGGTACCGGCCTTTCATATGTGAACCTTTTTATTTTGAACCTTTTTCGTCCCTGTTTGAACCTTTTGCTAATAATAACCCAGCCCAAACAAATTAGCCCTTATATATTAAATTTTACATTCTATGATTGAAGCTATGCTCTAGCACAGCGGTAAGCTTGCTAGAGCTATGCTTCTATACAAGAGGTCCTGGGTTCGATACCTGCAGAGGGGTTTATCCCCCTCACGACCCGACCCGGCCCATGACCCGACCCGACCCGGCCCATGACCCGATCCAGACCCGGCTGTTGACCCGCCGTTGACTGGCGGTCAACGATGGTTGACCGGTGATTGACCGGCGATCCGATGGTGGTCCGCCGTCGTTGACCATCGTTGACCGCCGCCGTTGCCGCCGGTTGACCGTCGTTGACCGCCGTTTGGTGACCGTCATGCCACGTTGTCCGATGGTCGGAGGGTGTGGATCCCGGTTGACGGCGCGGAAATGTTGACAGTACTCATGGCACCTATTCACAGGGTTGACACGTGGCTGGGGGCGCGCGCAGGCTTTACGTGATCTTTCTTATGAGGGGAACAGTGCAGTCTGCGCGCTTTGTTTTTGCGCAGTGGTTGTGTGGTGAGGTTGAGGCTTGGTGTGGGGGTGGGGGAATGAGAGGACACTATGTTGGAGGTCGTGTTGGACGGGGAGGGTTGTTTGCTTGCCAGACGGTCGTGGGTTATGTGAGACCATCAGACTAAATATATTCGATTACAGAGTCTTCTTCCGTGTAGGGGTGTTGGTGAGTGGATGAACGCGGTTTTTTCTTCGTCTTCCTCTGCCATTTGTATTTGGTGATACCCCTTGTATGCGTCCAGAAAGCATTTGAAAGGGAATCCGCATAGGGATTCGACCTTCCAGTCTATTTCCAGCAGGGGGTATCCGTCCTTGGGGCATGCTTTATTGAGGTCCTTAAAGTCAACACAGATTCTCGAACTGTCATCATGTTTCTTTACCATCACCGGGTTGGAGAGCCAATCGTGGTAGTGAACTTCCTTCATGATTCCAGGGTCACAAGTTTACTGACCTCCTCATTAATTGCTATATTTCTTTCTGCCGCGTGACCTCTTTTCTTCTGTCTGATTGGTTGGCAACATTCTCGTACATTTAACCTATGTTCCGCTACGTGCCTTGGGACGCCCGTCATATCTTTGGGGGTCCAAGCGAATACATCCACATTACGCTGGAGTAGGTCACACAGTTTGGCTCGGGCTCTTTCCGTAAGATTAGAGCCAATCATCACTGTCTGCTCTGTGTGTTCTGGATTGATTGCCACTTTAATCCTTTCTTCTTCTACTTTGTTCACCGGAGGGGTTTGGTCTTCTGGTCCGGAGACCATCGCACATTCAATGGGAATGATTTTACTACTCCTTAGCGTAAGTGTCCCTCCCATAACCGGGAACTTGATGGGACTGCTTTCATTTTTCGCAACCCTGGCCTTCCAATGATTCCGTTATATGGAGACATTGATCTCACCACCATGAAGTCCATCCATGTTGATGTTGAATGTTCGTCATCCCCAACTTTCACCAAAAGTGTTATTTGTCCTAATGGCCATTTTATTTCACCGCTGAATCCTACTAGCGAAGTTGCGGCCGGGACCATTTGATTTCTTATTTCCGGACGGAGTCGATTAAAGCAGTGCTCATAGAGTATCTCAAATGATGATCCTCCGTCAATACACATGCGGTGCACTTGGTGACCTCCAATCTCTGCTTCTATTATCAGGGGGCCTTCTGCTCCTTCATCGTCCCCCAGAGACGGGAATGATATTTCGAGGTCGGGTGAGAAACTTTGAGTTATCTTCTGCCTTACTGCCTTTTGCCACGGCTGAATCATTAAGATTGCCTGAGGTTTTTCTTTTCCGTGTGGCTCTCCTTTCTTTTTCTGCAGGTCTTTCCCGCTGTTTTGTTTTAACTCCTTGATTAAATGTGACAGCTTCCCGGCTTTTAGCATGTCCTCAATTTGCTTCCTTAGATGGTTGCATTCATCCGTGTTGTGCCCTACTTCTCCGTGGAATTCGCAAAACTTGTTTGCATTCCGTTTTTCAACCGGAGTTGTCATCGGAGGTGGGGTTTTGAATTTTCCTTTTTCTAAGGCCAGAATCTCCCTCGGGGTTTTTGTAAGGAGTGTGAATCTGTCCGGCCTCTTTTCTTGCTTACGTTGGATGCGGAAGCTTCCTCCTTTTTTGAAATCTTGCCTGTGACTTCCTTCCTGGTGTTTCCATGTCGGGAGGGTTTTCTTCCTTTCTTGATTTAAAGCAGCCTCCTGCCCTTGAAGGAAGGACGTGGCCACTTGCATCATTTCATCTACTGTTTTTGGAATTTTCTCATGGAATCTTTTGATAAGCTCAGGATTGGTGATTCCGTGCACGAATCCGGAGATTCTCATGCATTCCGGCGCACCCTTGACGTTTCCGCTCTCCGACTTGTATCTTTGTATGAAGTCTTCTGTAGATTCCCCATCTCTTTGCTTGATGTTATGGAGTACTATAGGGTCTCTGATGCATTTTTTCTGTTGGAGGTAATTTTTCAAGAACGCTTCCCTCAGGTCATCGTAACTGTCTATAGACTCTGGAGGAAGATCGTCAAACCATACCCGAGCGTTCCCAGTAAGTGTGGAGTTAAACATATGACACCATGTTGGCATGGCCCATCTTTCCGTCTTTGCCGCGGCCTGGAAGATTTTTAAGTGATCTTCCGGATCTCCACTTCCGTCATATGTTTTTATATGACTAGGCATTCGGGTTTTTGGGAAGTTGAAATGGCGAATCCGAGACGTGAACGGATCAGTCTCGGCACATACCCAGGGCTTAGAGAGGTCGTCATCTTCAATACTGGGCTTTTGCTTTTGTGATTTAGACTTCCAGTGTCCCCCTCCACTGTCTTCGCTTTCAGAATGCTTTTCCGTATACCTTGAGTTTTCCTGACGGCTGTCGGAGTATGCGGACACACTCCGTCCTCTGCTTCCAAGTCTTTCGAAGACGTTACTTTCTCTTCTTGCCTTGTTCTTTTGATTATGCCGTGGTGACCTTGATCTTTCGCGTTTCAGCCTTGTGAAGACGCTAGAACTCTGGCGTGGGCTATGGGATCGTCTGTGTCTTCTAGGTGACCTTGTCCTTGATTCAGAGTATGCTGACTCTTGCGTCTTAGTGGTTCTCTTCCGAACGTCACCAAAATCTAGTCGCGCTTTTACTTCTTCCAGTTTTTCTTTCTTCCTTCGCTCATGCTCATATTTGTCTGCCATGATTGGCAGTAATTTCTCATAGTGCTTTTCGCAGAATTCCTCAAGGTCTACAGCGGATGTAGTCCTCGCGGAACCCTGAGGGGTTTGTTTGTCTTTCCCTACCGTGTTCCGAACATCGGATCTGGGATGGCTAGGGGTAGGTTGTGCATTGCTCATGGTGAGTATTTTTAAGGAACGCAGTTATATCGCTTCCACGGATGGAGCCAACTTGTTAGTACAATTTATGTTACGGGTGTAAGTTAGATTTGGGACGCTTGTTGGGCCGGACCGACAAGCTATGAATGGATTGGATCTTGTACTAAATCAAGTAATCTGGATGATTGCCTGCACAATGAGAGTAAACCGTTAGCCTTACCGTGGGGGCGGACCCCACGATTAGACTCCGGCGTAAGAGTAAGAGAGCATGTTGTCAGAGATATGTGTGTCAGAGTGAGAGAATATTGTGTACCTCTTTGGAATGTACGATGATTCCTATTTATAGGCTAGCAATACTAGGGTTTCCTAGTATTTCGCATATAATCTGTTGATGGCCGGAGTGGGACCCTTGTCGGGCAAGGATCCGTCATAATCGTGATTGCTGCAGCGAACTACCTTCCGCGGACGCTGGTTAATCCGCTGCAATGTATTGCGGAAGCGGAATAGGGATAGTCCGCGTCCGTCTTAATATGTCCGGGCCGCTGCCAGTATGGGACTGGGCTTAGTTTCGGCCCTATATGCTTGTAATCGGATCTAGTTGGGCCAAAGCCTTATTCTGATAGTGTGGGTTTGGCCCAAAGTCATGCTAGACTTCCTATATGTCATCAAACGAAAAATGGGATTTGGTGAAGTCTGGTGTAATTGGATACGTGCTTGCTTTACGACTTATGAGTTAGAATTTATAGTGAATGGAGATTATGTTGCAGTTATAAAGACACAACGGGAGCTTCGCCAAGGAGATCCAGTCTCTCCTTATTTGTTTATCACCATTGCTGATGTGCTCTCACGTTAAATTTCCAAAGCAATGACTTCAGACATTTTATCAGGGATCAAAATGGCGCGCATGTGTCCCTTCATCTCTCACATATTTTTTGCAGATTATTCACTTTTCTTTTTGAAAGCGTCTCATGGTGAATGCAGTGTTCTTGTCAGCATTATAAATTCTTATTGTCTGGCTTCGGGTTAAACCGTCAACTTCGAGAAATTCTCTGCATTCTTTTCACCTAACACCCCATCTTCTCTACGTAATGATATTTTTTATACTCTGCAAGTCC
This sequence comes from Tanacetum coccineum, assembly GCA_026074375.1. Classification (NCBI taxonomy): domain Eukaryota; kingdom Viridiplantae; phylum Streptophyta; class Magnoliopsida; order Asterales; family Asteraceae; genus Tanacetum; species Tanacetum coccineum. Next base: position 16,619 of record BQNB010035733.1, on the reverse strand, counting down.
ACCAGATGGATTCCAATGTTAAATATTTAGGTCATCCTTTAATTTTTAGCAAAAGGAAAACATAATTGTTTGGTTTCTTATTGGATAAAGTGCTCCAAAAATTACAAGGTTAGAAGCAAAAAGTTCTTTCCCAGTCAGGTCAAGAAGTTTTGATCAAGTCTGTGATCCAAGCCATTCCAACTTATGCGATGCAATGCTTTCTGCTTCCGGTAAGCCTTTTGAATAAGCTTATGGTATATGTTCGTAGATTTTTCTGAGGCGGTGACTCCCATGGGCGCCACATACCTTGGAAAAACTAGAAAAAACTCTCAGAACCTAAGCAAGAAGGTGGCCTTGGATTTCGCGACTTTAAAGCTTTCAACACGACCCTTCTAGCTAAACAGGGATAGAGGCTTCTTATTAATCCTGATGCCTTTTGAGGAAGAATACTTAAAGGTATTTATTTTCCAAATTCTAATTTTCTGGTTGCTAAAAGAGGGTCACATCCTTCGTGGCTCTGGAGTAGTTTGTTGCATGGTCGTGATTTATCATTAGAAGGTGTAAGATGGCAAGTTGGTAACGGATAATGCATTTCATTCTAAACACAAAAGTGGGTTCCTTTTAATAATGATTTTTACATTCGTTCTCCCCTGGGTCCATTTGATAATCGCAGCAAGGTTATCAATTTTATTAAGGATGGAAAATGGAATATTAGGATGCTTCGTCAGCGTATTTCGGCCACAGAAGATGAAATGATATAACAAATTCTGATCTCACAAACTAGCTCTCCTGACAAACTTATTTGGCACTTTGATTCGAAAGGTAGGTATACGGCAAAGTCCGGTTATAAACAAGCTCTTGCATTAGTGAATCATCCCGTTACAACAACAGGTGAGTCGAGTACAAATCTATCTTCAAAATTTTGGACAGTAATTTGGCGTATTCTGGTGCAACCAAAAATCAGATTATTCTTATAGAAGACCATTTCAAATTTGGTTGCCACAAAGGAGAATTTATTTAGACGACATTGTTCTCCTTCTCCATCATGTTCGATATGTAATGTTTCTGTTGAAACAATTGAACATCTACTCTTTGAATATGCTTGGACTCGCCTTGTTTGGCTTGGCTCCCCTTTGTACTTCCGACCCATTCCGTCAGGTATTAATATATCAAGTCTTATACAAAGTTTTATTGATTGCCATTTTCCTCATAATGTCTCTCAGATTCTATCAATTGTTGCAACAACTTGTTGGTTTATATGGAGATCTCGAAATAGCTTTGTTTTTGATAATGTAAGTCTATCTTCGCATAACACATTGGTCTATGTTTGTGCTTAACTTTATGAATTTGAGAAGTATTATGCCTCATAATCTACTTTAAGACATGCCTCAGCTGCTAATCTTGATTTCATCTCATTTGCTTCTCCTAAGTGGATACCCCCACGGTTGTTCGGTGAAGTTAAATTATGCTGCTGCATTCAAGGATTCTAATGCTGCTTTTGGTATAGTTGTTCGAGATTCTACAGGTTGCCTCTGTTATGTCCTTGGTAATCGTTGCCACGACATATCTCCTATTCATGCCAAGATCATCGTGGTGCATTCTGCTTTCTCTTTAGCATATAATCATGGGTGGCTTAATGCTATTGTGGAATCTGACTCCCAAGTGGCTATCTCCTTATCTTCTTTGGAATCTCCTCCGCCATGGAGTTTAGTGGCTCTAGTGGATGATATTCACTTATGGGCAAAAAGTATGCATATATCATTTCCGTGGGTTAATCAAGAAAGAAATCAAGTTGCTGATTGGGTTGCCCGTTATGCGTTTTCAAACACTTGAGTTTAGTTAGGATGTATCTTTCCCGGATGAACTTATCTCGCTTTTGAGGAGTGATATGTATGGATGTTAGTTTTCTTTAATGCATACTTATGTTCAAAAAAAATGAGAATTATTATTTGGGCTATCTTCCTTACATTAATAAATAGTTACATTCATCATAGTGTTCTTCCACACATAATGAATAGTAACTGTTTTTTTAATTCCTAATGAACAATATATTATTAATAAAAAATGGGGATAACTGAAGGGATTTAAGGGGTTTGCGGTGGGTTATATTTTTTTATTCTTTATGAACAGCAGGGATAATATTTTTTTAGTCTTTATGAACTGTAATTATATTCATAAAAAATGTGAGAAGCTAGAAATTGTATCTTCTCTAACTTCTCCACTAACACTTTCCTAAATCTCATGTTTAACAAGTGGATTCCACTTTTTTTTTCACTTAACATCTTTGTTTAACACCTGTCCATTTTGGTATATGTTAGTGTCTTTTTGGGTGTTTTGTGGCTCATAATTTGTTTCACCCGACTCTTCTTTGTGAAAACTTCAGTACAATAGGTATCTTTTTCTGTATAAGTTTTGTAATATATTTATTGTTTGTTGTTTCGAATGACTGATTTTCATAATTTTCCATAATTTTCAGTGTTGATTGTATTTACGGTACCCTTTATGATAGTGCATTCATTAGTTTACATTTTGCTTATCCCTGTTTAAGAAGCGTTGATTGTTAATTACAATATGAAACAAATTACTTATGCTTATTTATGCTTATGAAATTGTTATGTGCCTATTGATTATACCACACTAGTTGTATCCTTTTGTGTTTGTTGTTTTGTATGCTTATGTTAAATCGTGAAAGGAACTCGAAAATGTGATCACCTAAATAAGGACTTCTGTGCAGTACTTATGTGCCAATTGGTTATGAAACAATAGTTGTATCCTTTGGTATTTGTTGTTTTGTGTATACTTATATTAAGACATGAAAGGAGAGCGAAAGTGTGATAACCTAAATAAGGTTTCCCTGTTTTCAAACAATGTGTTTGGGGACGGTAAATGGAACGGGGGTTTTAGTGCCACATCTAAAAGTCATCAGTATGCAAGGCAATCTTTGTACAACCTGGCGGGTTTTCCTGATATTGATTTCGAAAGCAGAGAATGTGTCTCACAGCATAGTTTAACAGATGAGGGTTATTATATTCCTGTTCACGATTATGCCGAAGGGGATGCTGTATTAGATTTTGAAGATTCCACTGTCCATTTGGTATCTGAGAAAGAAGGTACATGGAATGTTATTACCTCTAGAGACAACTACTCTTTGGGTCCCGATGTTGTGCCGAGGTATTCTCGGGATGATACTTATGACTGTTTTTTTCCAGACAGGAAGTGTTGCAACACAAGGTAGGGGAAATTTGAAATTTTCTTTTCTTTTAGGTCTATATGAGAGTTTGGTGTTGTTTTTACTCTTAAATATGTGTTGCTTTGAATACAGGTGAGTCGTCCACAGACAATTTAGGTGGGAGAAAACAATTGGGTTTACCGGCCAATCCTTTTGAACCTTTTGGTTACGTCATACAAAATCATTCGGCATCTCCTGTGGAGCCTTATTCTATTGACGATAACTCCGCCTTTAGATGCGTTGACGACGAGGGACATGTTATATTAGATTTTGAAAATTCGGCTGTACGCATGCCTTCTGCAAAGAAAGATTCTCGTAACTTGCCAGTGTTTCCCGATATGGGTTTCTTGATTACTAGCGATGTACCTGCTCAAATATTTCCTGTGTTAGTAGTGATGGTATGCATAAATATTTCTTGTGTCTTTCCTGTTATGTTGTTTTATTTTTTGTCTAACCATTTCTTTTATATGTTGGTTTCTATAGGTGGCACCGGTACCGAATTTGTTAGCCAGAAGTGTTAGAGGATTGGAAATCATGTTGGTTATAGAAAAAGACGTACTATGGAGAAACGAATGCAGCGTCATCAATGTGGTTTGATAGTACGCGGGCTGAAGGTGAAGTACTGTTTGGAAGATTGTTGTTTGAATAACGTTTAATTGTTTCCCAATATGTTCTGCTACCGATTTCTTCTTTATTTGTGTATTTTCCCCCTAATCTTCGGTCTATGAGTTCTAGGTGTATCATCATGTTACCTAGTCATAGACGACTGTAATTGGTCCTGTGAATATTGCCGAGCCAAATTTTGGTATGGAGAACGACTGAAAGAATACTCAAGAGATTGTAAATACGTTACCACAAATGCTGTTCAGGAGGAAAAGTTAGGTTGGAAGAAGAGCAAAACCCGTCGTACTATATTAAGTAGCTACTAAAAAATAGGCGTTTCATGGAGAATATAAGAGCATACAATCAAATGTTCAGCATGACATCTGTTGGTGCACGTGTAGACGACTCTATAAACAACAGCCAAGCTCCTTATGTTTTCAAAATTTCCGGAGATGTTTACCACTGGATAGGTTTGCTTTGCCCAACCGAAGGTGATCCGCCACGGTTTTTATAGTTACACATATACGATATAGAGAATGAAGTTGCCAATAAGATGCACCATTTTGGAGGAAACGGGAACAGTGGTTTGGATCCAGATATAGTTCAAGGCTTGATTGGTTTTCTTGACGAGCATAACGAGCTGGTGAGGCTTTTCAGGACAGCCAGGGACAAATGTAATGGCTAATTTATGCCTGATTTTAAGATTTGGCTATATAGTATTATTGGCGCCCGGAATGTGACTTACCTACTTCCCAAAAGCTTGGTGCTATCGTCTTTGAAAGTGGCCAAGATACTGAGACTGGCTATGATGTTATTATTCAGGCCAGAGGCGGTCTCCCTCAAAGAATCAACAAACTACATCCTTCGTACATGTCACTCCAGTTTCCACTATTGTTTGTATTTGGTCAGTCGGGTTTCTACCTAGAGATGAAACAAAGAGTAGCAGGCGAAGAGGAAAGGGTTTCAATGAACATGATCTACATATATCAAGTACATGAATGGTTCGATTCTTATGTGTTGCTATTTAGGGTTGGACGATTAATTCAGCAATACGTTTTTGGTGTCTACTGTTGCATTGAGCAGATGCACATAGATTATTATAGAACGCATCAAAATGACATTAGAAAAGAATATATGTCGGGTGTGTACGATGCAATTTCTAGAGGAGATCATGAAGGAAGCACTATAGGGTCACAAATCATATTACCTATGTCTTTTACTGGAGGCCCTCGTTAAATTGTACATCTATTATCTAGACGCTCTTGCTATGTGTCGTGCATTAGGGAATCCCCAATTTTTCATTAAATTTATGTGCAATGTTAGTTGGCCAGAATTCAAGAGGAATATGGAACTGTATCCAGAATTACTTCCCGGAGATAGAGCAGATATTGTTGTGCGTGTGTTTGAACAAAAAGTGCAAGCCTTCTACAAATTTCTAAGCGTAACTGAGCTTTTTGGGGCCGTAACGACACGCAAGTGTTGAAAATTAAATCGTATTCATTTTTGACTACTTATAGATTATGTATATCTGCTTTTTTGTCTAAAAACATATCATGATTCTTATATTAATCATACTGATAACGCTCCAAATATATAAAAAAATATCCCTCGAAAATACATGAAATATATATGTTAACGCAGGAAATATTGCAAAGTTTGGTTGTTTGTTGTGCAATAATCGTTTCAGGACCAAAAATGAAGAATAGGACTAAACGTGCAAAGAAATTCCGTTAAATGCACTAACGGTCGCTATAAGAAGAATCTAGAAGAGAATCCAATGAAGAATTAATAAACGAGGCTAAAGTGCGGCGCATAATTCTTTTTATGCGGCGTACTTTGAAACGAAGTAAATGCAATTTAATTATACACCAAGTGCGGCGCACAATTTTTCAAGTGCGGCTCACTTCACATGCAGTTACTCAAAGTTAGTAATGATTGCCATTATTGTGCAACTCTTGGCTTGCCATTTCCCACAACTGATACTCCACCCCTTACTTATAAATTGAGCATGAAATGGAGGCTCAAATCTTCCCATTCAACACATTTCATCTTATATCTCATCTCAATTCAACTTATTGTATTCATTTTGTAATGACTTGTTATCTAAAGATGAACTACTATAATAAAGAGTATCGAAAAGTACCTCATTTGTGTTGTGTGCCATGAGACAAATTTCGTCCTTCTTGGAGTTCATCTTCTTCACTATCACTCTAAAAACCTCCAACGAATGCCTTTTGATCATTGAAGGAGTGTTTGGGACAATCACTTATAAAGTGATTCGGATCTCCACATTTGAAACACCTTCGCTCCTCATTTCCGTTTTTCTCTTCCTTTGCTTTTCGGAAGTTCTTTTTGTCGTCGTGTGGTTGTGAGACAAATTTACCTCTTCTTCTGAAGAATATCTTGAAATCCCTTACCGCCATGGCATATTCCTCATCATCACTATCCGAATATGAGACCTCTTTGTCACCTGATACTTTCTTAGCTTTTAGAGCCAACGAATTGTATTTTTCCTTCTTATTTTTAGACACCTCCGAGTCCTTCTCAAGCACTGCTTCATAGACCTTCAAGTTACCAATGAGTTCATCTAGAAGTAGTGTTGACAAGTCCTTGGATTTTTCTATAGCCGTCACCTTTGGACGCCATTTAGTTGGAAGAGCCCTTAAGAATTTCCTAACATGATTACGACTTGAAAAAGATTCGTCAAGTACTTTTAAAGATGTAATTATAGTATTAAATCTAGAAAATGTGCAATCAATAGTTTCATCATCGGAAATAATAAATTGTTCATATTGCTAAACAAACAAGTCTATTTTATTGTCCTTAACTTGTTTGTTACCTTGATGAGTTATAACAAGAGAGTTTCAAATAACCTTAGCGCTTTTTCAAATAAATATTCTTTCATATTCCTTTTTAGGCAAAGCGTTGTTAAAAAATCATTTTGGCCTCATCATTTTTAGAAAGCATTTTTTTGTGTCCATCTTTTAGTTTATCATAAGAAATAAGTTCCTCTTGATCGGTCACCAAGTTCTTAATAGTAGGTTTTTAATCACCATAAATAATTATATGCTAAAAATCAATACCTTTAGACTTCACATAAGTCTCAAATCTATTTTTCCAATAGATAAAGCAATTAGCTTCAAAGAGAGGTGGTCTTTACATAGATTGACCATCTTTGTAGTTTTCCGAATCCATTTGATCGTTTAAAGTTTTAAAATACAATATATTTTAAAAGGCTTTAGTAACCTTTCTCTTGATGCCAATTGTAGAAAACTAGAAGGGGGGAGGGGAGGGTTGAATAGTTTTACCGATTAAAATTGTCTTTTCAAAATTATAGTTTGAGCTTATGAGAAGTTGATGACATTGATTGATATACGAGATAAGAAATAAATATAAAGTGCAAGTAAAGTAAAGAATGAGTAAGAAAAGATAGAACCGAGACACAAACGTTTATAGTGGTTCGGCTACAAGGACACATTCCTTGCCCTACTCCACTCCCCGTGTCATCTACTCGAGAGTTCGTAAATACTAGTCACCAATCTCCATTAACCGGCGGAGAAGCCTCACAACGTCGCTTACACCTTTTATCGATACAAAGCTAAATACCGGGTTTTAACAAAGGTAGAACAACCCAATGCAATCAACTTCTTTTTACAAGGATGAAGAATGAATCTATAATGACTAAATGAATTACAAGATACAGCAAGTTGATCTTGATAAGATAATGGATACTTGGAACAAGATAACTTGATCTTGCTCGTCTCGTATGCAATTTCAGCAATTTCTTCTATTAAAAGAATTACCTACAAATGATATGTGAAACTAACTAGATCTGAAAATAATGATATTAGATTATAAGAGAGATATGAGAGTAAGAATAAGTGAGTAAAACATGAAAAATGGCTTGCTGATTATAGAAAAAAATATGCACTGTAACCTGGTTCCCGCGGTTGCTTCCTTATAGGGTACCGGCCAGTAAACACAGGGAACCAACCTTTTACTATTCACCGATTTTGGCAGAACCTTTCCCAAAGGGTACCAGCCAGTGTTTTTCAAGGGTACCGACAGACCGACACAAAATTCAAGTTTTAGCTTTCCAAATCTTAGATTATTTTGTGTAATCTTTAAAGATTTGTTCAAGATATGAAAAGTTGATGATGTTATCCATGATGTAAAAATTGTAAACAAAATTTACATAACTTTAAAAAATTAAAAAGTCTAAGTATCATAAGTAGTATGTGAAGAATGTATTTTTTTATGTTTGATATGTGATTTTAAGTTAGGAAGATTATTTGTCTAAAACTTTGTGCATTCTATATTTTTACTTGTAATGATTTTGTGATTGTTATCGACAAAACACGAGAAGATCGTAGGATAGAAATAAACGTTTTTACAGCTTATTTGTATTAACACAACGGTGAGAACCTTTCGAGGTATATTTAAATAAGGTTTTGATCGACATCCCCCCTCGCGTAATATTAGACATTGATATGTGCGTAGCACCTCATGCAAAGCGTATGATTGTATGGAACAACGTAACTATTATAAAGATTAAAGCTTTGCTTCTCTTTATAGACGTCGGTGTCTCTTCTTCGATAGTGAACATATCTGTCATTGTCAATGTAAGTCTGATTACAATCATGTTTTAGATTTTTTTTTTCTGCAATAGGTATTGTATTGCATACACAAAGCAATGTTATTAGCCAAACCACATGGCTCGTACATCATAAACTCAAAGACTACTTTGTGTCCTTCAGGATCTTCAATCTGATCCGACAATTCTATAGATATGAATCTATGTATATCCTCATCTCTCTGATCCTTCGTTGCTTCTAAGATCCATATGAGTGAATGGCAGTGTGGAAGAACTCATTTCTAAAACTCGATCGTGTATAAAACTACACATTAAAATGCATTATAATATTATCAGCTTTATGTTCTATGAGTTGATGAAAACATAAGCATGCATAAATTTACGCATATAAAAGAAATTACATGCGGTTACATCACCAAATGGTCTTTCATTCCACATAAACTTGATGCAGTCCTGAACCTTTCTACGCCTAAATATCCTAAGGGAAGTTTTGGTGGGTAAGGGTGGTGAGGCGCTCGAGAATGTGATTGAGGATGAACCTCATTTCACCACGAAGATCATTGACGATCACTTGCGTTCTTTGACAATGCTCACAAAACATCTCGTGAGTGAGCAGGGGAAAATCATTGTTTGACCACATAAGTTGAGAGTGTGGCGGAAGTTGAGGTAGCAAGGGTGGAAGGGGAGTAACGACGTATTGCTGGAACAACTGACCTCCTCTTGGCAACAAACTATAACAATTGAAACGATAATGTATCTGATATGCATAATACATATTCATCGCCAACCATTTATCTTTGCCTGACAGGGTGCCAACGACGTCAGTCAACTTCATATATGCATCATATCCTTCTTCGTCATAAACAAACATGAGCGGAAACTATAGAGACATGTAGCAGGGGTGCAACTTATTCAACCTTTGAGGTGGTCCAGAATGTTGCTCAATGATTATATCAAAAAAAAATCGATTTTGGACCACTCTCAAACATTATAGCCCCAATTGAATTAGAAGTTGGTAGTTCATATTGTCGATCACCCATCATACTATACAATTTAATTTTAAATTATGGGATTTCTGTGTCCATGTACTTGTTTCTTGCTGTTCGGTAAAGCGGCACCAGTGCGTTGCGCTTATCCAAAAACTCTATGAGGCCCTCAACATTATCCATTTTAGACCACTTTTATCTTCCCCGCCAAAGTGCCTCATTCGGTTACCGACCTCATTGTCCGTATCAAATATGTAAAGCTAAAAAATCCTTGGTGGGTTTTTCTCTTCTGTACATAGCACTCCGATCCAATAGTATATTTGGCCAGAGACTTTAAAACATACGAACCTCTTCATTTATTAATCGTATCATCAATCTTGGCACCGAATGACATCATGCTAAACATCTGGTTATATGGGCTTATATTCTTCATGAAGTGACCATCTTTATATAATTCCTTAATATAATGCGGATATTCTGGTTGTGCACGTAACATCACTCGACCACCTAAACAGCATTTATGATACCAAGGTCCCATGCAAACAGAGTAAGCTGTCGACTTTTCTTTGAACCAAAACATGGCACCACAGTGACGGTAAACTTTATTACATTGGACCATATGCACATACTCTATTGGTGGAGCTGCATGATTCCAAAAAGATGCAAGAATAAGTTAATAACCGTGTAACTGGTAGTTTACTATTATAGTTAAGCACACAATATTAAAGGCACTTACTATGTAGTGTTTGGTGCCTCTCCATGAGCATGACGCAGATTCTCGACGCATCCATCTACTTGTCTGTTAATACCTGTAGTACCAGCAATTGAGGACCGGTTAATCCTAGCGTAACCATAAATTACACCTTCTGTACACCCATGTGACAATAAAAAACAATGATGATATGTTTACCCAGGAGGTTTGAGCGTCCATTCTCGCTAGTGCATGTCGGGCCGCTCTCAAGTGTTCTGCCATATTAACGTCTAAAACCACACATTCAAAATTATTAGAATAATCAAGAAACAAATATGAAAGCACAACAAATTACATTAGTAAAGATACGTGCATGTATCATAAAGCGCTTCGGTTGGAATCTCATTAGTAATAGGAGGAGCCATATGTTGATCGGCACTGTTGAATAAATAAGTCCAACAAACCTTGAAAGCTAGCGCAGAATATAGACTAAAAGAAAACACACACGTGACCCCAAACGTTACATTGTATTAATTAACGAATGAGCAAAGAAGAATGTACGCACACGTTATACCCTCGTACCAAACCTTTATTAAATCCCTAATAAAGCTATTACAACGAGGAAGAAGGATAAATAACTAGCATCCCACCTCATCCCTATTTATAGAGATGAGGGGGTAGAAAACTTTCTTAAATCAAATAGGAAACATCCTAGTTATAATCTATTCCTAATCTAAATTACAATGTACACTTAACCCCCTAACCTATGTTAAGTTTACTCCTAATATCCTACAATTTCCACCTTAGGAGTAACACTTAAACATAACTGATACTCAACATCTTTTCCTCGTGCTGGAACCTCGAATCGGGGACCACCTTGTCGACCAGACATTGTACTTCAGTAATTTTCCTAGATTAGCTTTCATAGACTCCTTCACTTTCTTCTTTCCAGCAACATTACTCTCTGCACCCTCTTGACCAGGTACTCCGGTTACCGTAATGTTTGCCCCCACCTTTATACCAAGGTGTACCTTTTCCTGCTCCTTTACCAAGCAGTCCGTGTTTGTCTTTGCTTCAAGTTGCTTGTCCTTCAACCATCTTTGAGCCACTGCAGCATCATCGTTACTAACCTGAAAAACCTCAGCTTCACGATTCCCTTGAGCTCCTTGCAGTTCCACCTCAAACCAAACACGTTTATCAACTTGTACTCCATGGACTCCTGTTTTAACACTAGGACCAAGTTGTTTGAACCCAACTTGTTTGTGACCAAGTTGTTTGAACCCAACTTGTTTGGAACCCAACTTGTTTGGAACCAAGTTGCTTTAATCCAACTTGTTTTAAACTTCCATGCTTTTGTACAATATTCCCACCGAGCTTTTCGATGTTTAACCTAGTATTCATACTAGCCATTCTTCTTTAACCTTGCTACAAACCTTGTCAAGTTGCTTTTTAACCAACTTTACCGATAAGTTTCACAAGCCGTGTGTTAACCCCACTTTCTTGTAAAGATTGATCTACTAACCTTTAGAAAACCTTGAAGCTTCGATCTTTCCACCTCAATTCTACAACCTTGATATACCTTGTACTCCAAGTAATCACTTTTCTTGAATCATGAGACAAAGCTAAACCTTACTTGCTTTCCAAAAACCACCAAGACTTAGAATACCAAGAAATCCGCGGACACCTTTAAGTCGACCTAGCTTCAAGAAACCAACGTAACCTTGGCTCTTGATACCACTTGTTGAATAAATAAGTCTAATAAACCTTGAAAGCTAGCGCGGAATATAGACTCAAAGAAAACACACACGTGACCCCAAACGTTACATTGTATTAATTAACGAATGAGCAAAGAAGAATGTACGCACACGTTATACCCCCGTACCAAACCTTTATTAAATCCCTAATAAAGCTATTACAACGAGGAAGAATAATGAATAACTAGCATCCCCCCCTCACCCCTATTTATAGAGATGAGGGGGTAGAAAACTTTCTTAAATCAAATAGGAAACATCCTAGTTATAATCTATTCCTAATCTAAATTACAATGTACACTTAACCCCCTAACCTATGTTAAGTTTACTCTTAATATCCTACAGGCACCAACTGAATCACGGTCGCGTACAAATACACATTCTTCGGCTGTAACATTCACTGCAAAATCGATGGCATCAGACACAATATTGTGTCTATCATGACTTGCACGAACGGGAGTCGTACACACATATTCCATTGATAGAACATCCTCGTAAATAGAAGGCATAGTCGATTCAGATTACTTTCAAGCCTGTAGTATAAAAAAATGATAATAACTCAAAAAGGTATAGATATATACACAATAACAGAATTTACCAAATGGGCACTCACATGTATGTTCAGGAGTTTCAGTGCCACATTCATCGAATGATGTTCAACATTAGTTCGCGCCTGCCCCAAACTAATTTCATCACTTGTGGATATACGAAGAACGAAATCGCGAGTTGCTACTGGTTGTTTAGTACTACGTCGTTGGACACTTTCACCCAATAAACCCCTCGGCAATGGTAGAAACAACATTACCAGAATTCTCGTATCTATTTTGTTTTAAAACTACTACCCGGGCTGAATTTCTCGGCAGGTTGATATACCGGTTTTCTTTTGGTTTCCATATTTAAGCAAAATAATAACGCAATAATTTATGTAAACAATATCTATTTGGCAACTATAAGCATCGACACATATCATATACAATGCAAGCAAAGTTAGTAAGAGTGATGAAAACCAAAAATGCTCACGTACAACGTACCAAACTACAAAAAACGCAAATAACACATAAAAGGTCATGCACAACAATAACACAATCATAAAGCAACAAATAAAACCCCCTAAACAGGAATAACACATATGCATTTAGCAAAACACACATGAGAAACATTATAAGTAATGACCGATGTCAAAAAGCACTGGCATACATACCACAACTACTAATAAGGGCAAAAAAATGCGGAAGCACAAATATATTAAAAGGAAAAAAAGGCCGGACAAATATTGGTCAGCAAATTAGCCTAGGAAAATCGCGAGAGCCCAAAACTATTAAAACGACATCGTTTCAATCGTCAAGTAAGTGTTTATTTAATGTATAATTTTTCCAAAATATTAAATTCCCAAAAAGGCTCACTTTCCAAATGGTGTGTCATTTTACCACAAATAATTTTTTTTTCTCAAAATAGCTTAGAGTAACTTGGCAACTTAAGAAAAAATGGACACGTGTCCCTTATTATAATATTAAAGTACAAATTTTTTGAGCAACCTATTGTACTTATGGCAACCTATTATACGAGCAACCTATCTGTACTTTTTATATTATAATAAAGAACACGTGTCAATTTCTTTTTAAGTTGCCGAATTAATCTGAGTATTTTGAGAAAAACCTTTTTAATTAGGTAAAGAGGCATTCAACTTTAATTTTAAACCTTTTTGAGAATTTTCCTAATATTATACTGTAGGATTCTTATTGTAGAAATAGGTAAACTGTACACAATGTTATTGGCTTATTGCTACTTTGCAAATATTTTCTTTTTAGTATATGAGGCAGAAATTAAGGAATTCCACAATTGTCAAAACCAATGTTTAGTGCTTGAGTAGATGATAGAATACTAAAAAGTACCAAGGACAAAATTGGAAATAAGAAGATATCACAACGAATAATAAAACCATAAAATATCAAAAACATAAAAACAGAGTCAAATTGAATTCTATATATATTTCAATCCAATCCCCTCAAAATTCTCCTAATTCTCTCCACCAAATGCTCCATGTTCATAAACCCACTTCTTAAATCTTTATCCAATCAATACCCATATCTCAGTTTTTCATTGTTCTGATCGTATTCATTTCAATGAATTTTGAGAATGATCAAGACCTTTGACTTTTTATATACAAGTTTGACTTCTTCTTATTGCTGTAATCACACTTCTCCTGTTTCAAGATTTTGAAAATTTGAAATTTTCAAATCCATTGAGTTTATTTTATTCAAATTTGTTTGAATTTGAAGTACTTTTATTAATGGCAATTCAAAAAGATAGGGTGAGGTTTAATGTTGGTGGTAAGATCTTTGAAACAACTGGGACAACATTAGCAATAGCAGGCAGAGAGTCATATTTTGGAGCTATGTTTGATGAAAATTGGGATTTGCAAATGAATATTTCAGGTGAACATTTTATTGATAGGAATCCTGAATGTTTTTCAATTATTTTGGATTTATTAAGAACAGGGGAACTCTGTATCCCACCAAATGTACCCGAAAAACTTGTGTACAGAGAAGCCATGTTTTATGGACTAATGGATCATGTTAGGTCTGCGAAATGGGGCCCGTTTGATGGTAACCGTCTTCAGCCTTCGAAAACGGTTACCGGGCAGGCCCCAGGTGATGGTACCGCTATCCGGGCGTCCCCGGATGGCGGATGTTGTGTGGCCCACGGAAGCATGGTCCACATTTATGATTGGATGTTAGAAGAGCATCCTCCTATTAATCTTGATTATCAACGGGTTAATGATGCGGGTTGGGTCGGGTCGACCGGGTTGGTTATTAGTACTTGTGAGCGGCTCGGGCGGGGTCAAGGTGGGATGGGGTTGTTCAATTCGAGAAGTGGGGAGTTAAAGTATAAATTTAATGTGACGCATGAAGGGGTGGTTAAAAGCTATACTGCGGGTGCGTTAGCGTCAGTGCGTTAGCGAAATCCTGAACAAATAGTATGATCCATACTACATCTCTGCATTTGCGTTGAGTTTTGCGATTGGTTTTGATGATGTGGTATAAGTTTGTTTTCGAGTGTTAAAGGAAGGAGTAATGAGTATGGGATTGGTGTTTGGGATCAAAATACGGGTCAGCAAGTTGACTTTTTTTACGAGCCATCGGGGTGGTCACTTGGTGACGCGGATAAGCTTCAATGGTTACATGGGTCGAATTGTTTGTTAGTAGCAACTTTGTTTCCTAGAAAAGACAATTGTTACATTAGTTTGCTTGACTTTAGGTCAAAGTCAATGGTTTGGTCATGGTCTGACATGTGGTCTCCGGCTAATAGTGATGACCGAAGGGTCCGAGATGCTATTGGTATGGAAGAAAATAGCTCGATATGTGTTGTGAATGAGTTTGAGGATTTAGGTTTTATGGACTTGAGGCGTGACTCAGGTTCAGTTAGCCTAGATGAGTTCACGTGCAGTCGACTAGTGAAGGGAATGTATTGCCTCCCGACGTGCCTTGTTACCTAAACTAGGTTACACGAAGGCAGTTGTTTTCATTCCATGAAATGATTGTATATCGGTGTTTTTGGGGTCTGGTGTTGGCTGGTTCTAACCTGAGGCTTAGAGACGGGAGTTTTGGTGGCTCGATTTGCGATTTCTCCATTGGGGGCGATCGACTATTTGCTCTTCATAGTGAAGAAAATGTATTTGATATTTGGGAAACTCCGCCACCACCCATTGTGTGAATTTATGTTTTTCTGATTTGCTAGTCTTCAAGTATGTTTAGTTCGTAGTTGCTGCTGCTAATGTAGAGATTTATAAAAGCCATGTTACACTAATATATGATGATCTTGTTTTTGTTTTGTTAAGGTCTAATTTAGACAGAGGTACTAAACTTAAACCCAGACCAGTTATCCTATGATGCATTATGCCTTTTGTATCGAGACTTGTACATAGTTGTGGATATGGGAAAAAAAGGGCTGGTTTTTCTTTTAAGAGCTTATCCAATCTCTTTTTGACCATTAACTTTTGCAAAGGGGATTCTTGGCCATGTGATTGTTAACTGAAATCAGAACTAACTCTGCTTCCATTGGTGGCTCACAGTGTGATATCATATGGCTTCTGCCTCTTTTGACACTTATAACATGTACTGCACTTTAGTATGGGGACATTTGGGGATTTGAACAACATAAATCACAAGAAAAGTTTCATTATTAGAAATTTAGAACTTGCACATTGTGCAATGTTTACTGGCACATAAAAAAAACAAATTTG
>BQNB010035732.1:0-50650 GCA_026074375.1 Tanacetum coccineum | reverse complement strand
CCGACAAACCACAAGGACGATTTATGTAATTCTCTCTTTTATATATGGTGATCTTACTAAGGAGGTTTATAACTTTATATGACTCCACATCCTGTTTTTTGTTTTTTTGATAAAAGTAAAAGAGTTAATTGCATAAATGGTCCCTGTGATGTGTCGGGTTTAACGAAAATAGTCCCTAAACTTTTTTTTCCCGAATCCTGTCCCTGTGGTTTCGACCCATATCGGGTTTGGTCCCTTGACCAACTTTTCCGTTGGTTTGACTGTTAACTGAAGGTTCAAAAGGATGAAATGACGTAAATACCCTCGTAAGTATTTGGAAATGATCCCTCCGGTTTGTTGTGTTTCGAAAATAGTCCATCTGACTATTAATTAATTTTTTTAATTCGTACCTTTTAAAAAAATATTTAAAAAAATTATTCGTACCTTTTACTTTTAAATTTTTTTTTTTTTAACTTTAAAAAAAAATATTTTTTTTGGTAAGAAAACTAAAAAATGTATAAAACAGTTTAAAAAAAATTAAAAAAAAATTAATTTTTTTTACTTTTAAAAAACAATCGAAGAAAAAAGTGAAAAAGTTTTTATTTTTTTATTTTTTTAACTTTAAAAAAAAACTGATTTTTTTTCGTAACAAAAAAAAAATATTTAAAAAAAAAAATTAAGATTCTAAAAAGTATGAAATTTTTATAAAAGTTTTTTTCAAAAAATTTAAATTTTTTCACGAATAATAACGTTTAAAAAAGTTTAAAAACTATTTTAAAATTTTTAAAACTTTTATAAAAGTTTTTCAAGAATTATTTTTTTTTCAAAAGTTTTTCATGAATAATAACGTCTAAAAAAGTTTTAAAAAAAATTTAAATTTTTTTATACATTTTTAAGTTTTCTTAAAAAAATTAAATTATTTTCAAAAGTTAGAAAAGAAAATTTTAATTTTTTTTAAAAAAGTAAAAGGTACAAATAATTTTTTTAATTTTTTAAAAGGTACAAATAAAAAAAAATTAATTAATAGTCAGAGGGACCATTTTCGAAACACAACAAACCACATGGATCATTTCCAAACACTTACGAGGGTATTTACGTCATTTCAACCATCTGAACTTTCAGTTAACGGTCAAACCAACGGAAAAGTTGGTCAAGGGACCAAACCCGATATGGGTCGAAACCACATGGACAGGATCCGGGAAAAAAAAATTAGGGACTATTTTCGTTAAACCCGACAGACCACAGGGACCATTTATGCAATTAACTCAAAGTAAAAAGAAAGTTTGTAAATTGGTTAAATCTTTATATGGTTTAAAACAGGCTCCTAGGCAATGGAATAAAAAACTTGTTGAGACTTTGTGTGAGGCTGGTTTTGTGTAGAGTAAAAATGATCACTCTTTGTTTGTAAAAAACAAAGATGCGTTAATTCTTGCTCTGTTAGTATATGTAGATGATATTGTAATCACTGAGAATAATATTGGTGAAGTTTCTAAGTTTAAAGATTTTCTAAATCAAAAGTTTAAAATAAAAGACTTGGGTGAACTAAATTTTTTCCTGGGAATTAAAGTTTTGAAAATGAAGATTGGTTTATGCCTAAATCAAAGAAAGTATTGCATTGAGTTACTTCATGAATATGGTCTTTTAGCCTGTAAACTTGTTGCAACTCCAATCGTTGAGAATGATGTTTTCTTACATAAAGAAATTGATAATGACAAGTTTTAAAAAAATATAACTGCTTATCAAAAAATAGCTGGTAAATTGATTTATTTGTGCAATACTAGGCTTGATATTGCCTATGTTGTTCATTGCCTTAGTCAACATATGCACTCTCCTCTTCTATCTCATTTTGAGACTGCTTTAAGGGTGCTTGGGTATCTTAAGTCTGCACCTAGTGCAGGTATTGTGTACACAAAGTCTAGTTCTAGATTTGTAAGTGCTTATGCAGATTTTGACTGGGCTAAGTGTAAAATGACCAGGACGTCAGTGTCAGGTTATTGTGTGTTTGTTTTTGGTGGGTTGGTATATTGGAAGAGTAAAAAACAAGCAACTCTTTCAAGATTCTCTGCTGAGACATAATATAGGTCTATGGCCTCTGCAACATGTGAGGTGATGTGGATTGTGAAAATATTAAAAGATTAGAACTTTGAGAATGTTGTTCCAATTTCTTTATACTGTGACGATAGTTATGCTATTCAAATAGCAGCTAATCCAGTATTGCATGAAAAAACTAAGCACTTTAACATAGATGTTCCAGTTTCTTTATACTAGGGAAATAGTTATACTATCTGTTTTTCTTTGTATGTAATGGGTAATACTCGTTTAAGGATTATCCTTCTGATTTTGTTAATAAATATAAGGGGTGGTTGGTTGAGTTAAGATCTTGGTATTATTTTTTTTACATACTTTCCCTTTTCATAATATTATGGCAACAACGGGTAATCGAAATTCGAAATGATAATAACAAGCCAAAGTACCTGCGCGTTGCTGCGGGGCGGGTTGTTTTTTATTGGTGTGCTTAGGCATCTTTTTATTACACATACTTTCTTTTCATACACACACACATAGCTAACATCAGGTAATCGAAATTCGAATGAAATAGATAATCCACTTTGAAAAGTGAATATTACAATTCACTATGCATTGTATCCACTATCAATTCTATCAAAAGAAAATAACACATTGCCATTAAATTTATTACTATATGTTTGAAATAGAATTGTTAGCTTTGGAAATAATTAGAAATGATCAAAATTTGAGCCAGACGTATCATTCGAGACATCACCAGTATGTTTGAGGATATCATATCTTTATGAGTGAATTCTCACAAATATTAACCAAACATCATTACTACGAATCACATTGTGCTGAAGAACTTTGATACTATAGCCGCCCTTATCTTGAAGAATCTGCCTTTAAGGGCGTATTCGTGTTGAAGAAGGCCTCTTTATTAGTAGAATTGGAATCCCTACTATCAAACAACCACCGCTAGCTAATCTAACTTACGTTCCCCACTAACCTAACTACTCCTATCAAAAACCCTGACTAACTACTACCAATAAACCCTATATACCTAATAAATAACCCAAACATCTAGACTACTAAAACCTAAAAGCTCTACTACTATAAAATACACAAAAAAGGCTCTATCTACCGCGATCATAATACATTTTAAATACTCAAAAACTAACAAGTGCAAAATTATATATAAAACTTCAACAACATCACAATTAATATAAACTGCATCATATGTAGAAATCTAACATTTTACATTCAGATGAAAAAAGTCTACTACTAATAAGAGACCAACAAAGAAAAGTTGTGACTACAACATTATGCAGAACTAAACATACTACACCAGGAATCGATTGTACTTAAGATGCATTAAATATGAACATAAAAAAGTACTGATGATATTCATGAAAAACTAAAAAAAACATTAAATTATGATGTTTAGTAAACACTATTATAAAATCCCAATAACAACTTAATAAACAATTTACAATACTTAACATTTAATAAACGATATCAACCCGCCTCACCTACTCCTGAATAACAAGATAAAGAAAACAGGCATATACTCAATACAAACATAACAGATTACACCCAGAATAAGGATTCTCCTAACACCCGCCTTCGCTCTAAGCTTAGGCACTAGATGTTAATGTGATTTCATATGTCTTAATCTTGGATGAGAGAAGATGAGACACCGTACCCTTTTAACGCAAAAAATGGGTGATTTTACCTTTTTTTGGGAATCTAGAAGTTTAGGTTGCACTATTATGCTTTTTTAGCCATATGCTTGTGTATAAACCTATAGTTTTTTACCCAACTTGTATTTAATACTTTCAAACTTCAACTCACTCCACTATATCATTAAACACCCACTTTCCTCACAAAATCTTTCAAAAAAAGAAAAAATATGATCGTTGGATTGAAAAGCTTTGAATGTATCTATTCTTACTCTCCACTTTTTATTTTTAAATTGGTATGTTTGTTATATTGTCAATCAATTAATCAAAGAATAACATAATGGACGCCCATGGTTTAGCTTTTGAGTTTTTAATATTATTTATTTGATGCAATAAAACGTTTTTTTTTTAAGGTCTGTGAATCAAATTTAAAAAAAGTAATAGAAGTATTAAATATTTTTTTTTCCTTGATAAGAAAGTCTACATGTTAAACAAAAAAAATCTTACTTAAAATATTTTAAAAATTTTTATTGCTTTGATTAGACTATAAAAGATAAATTATCTTTTAAAATCTTACCTTAAAAATATCATACCCCCTCATTTTAAATGAGATGTGACTCTGAAAGTGGTACACAACTTATTTAAATAATGATGTTAATAACCGTAGGTGCTAAAAGAGTGAAATTTCATCCACATTATATATTTATACGTGTTACCACCAAGTTACATTTTATACGTTTACATGTTGACACAACCATGTCAACATGTTATCCGATAATTTTGATAAAGCCACCTTTGTTAAAAATAAAATAAAAGTAAAATATTGTTTTAATCAATTAAACTTATTTATTGTTGACGCTACACTGGGAAACAAATGTGACATGGCATAGCCTATAAACCCTACGATCATTATTAAAACTAATCTGAACCACAAAAATTCATCCCAAATATTTGATGGTTTACATGTGACGTATTCTTTCCCTATTGTCCCACATTTTATAAAGGATGTGTGAAGATAAATACAACAGTGGATTTTTTTAAATAGATAAACACAAATTTGATAATGACATCTAATTTAACTAACTTCCATAAAATGTGTACGTCAATTTAGAACTTGGCACTTTATTGCTCAACAAGTGACTATATAAGTACCACACGTACATTGATTTATTCACAGTACATAATTATAATCATTCCACATCAAGAAATATGTCAAACAATCAAAACCAGGTGACATTTATTCTCCTTATTTCCTTGAATTTTTATATATGTTGTGAAATTTATATTGATTTTTTAAACTTTTCACGCACTACCTTTCCACCTTGAATCGCCTATGGCAATGGAACAACACAAACGTAAGAACAACTTGAGGCAGTGAAAGTGAGATGATGTCATTTTTTTATCCAAGATTCAGATGACGAGGTGGTACGAATATTAATTTCGAATATCTACATTATATCTTAACTTTCACTCTTAATGATTTGTTCCATATTTGTAGGACCGTTTTGAGTGGGAAGGTGTTTCTCTTTAGGAAAAAGGTAACAATAATAATGGATTGTCTCGACCGGTGCTATTAATGTTGGCAATACGAATAATCAAACTAATCTCTTATTTGTTATTGATGAGGAGGCAAATGAAGGACCAAATGCAACACTTTTTATTAATGTAACATTGCTCATTCATATTTGATTCCTTTTCATACACTTAATATATTAGTAAATGTATTTATGTCGCATGGAGGAAAATATTGATGAGGAAATTGTTGGTGAGAAAATTGTTGATGATGATGTGCTGAAGGAAAGGGTTAAGCGAACAAACATACCTCGCGTCAAAATTACTGGTAAACGAAGGTTGTATCGACTAATTGACGAGGATGAATATGATGAAGACATTTATGGACACGTTTGAGTTTCTATAAATATAAATCCTTACTAATAAGTAGTATTATGGCATTTTTAATATCTCTACTACTTTATAAAGCATTTAGCTCATTCTAATTTTAGAAGAAGTCTTAAAAAATTTAAGTAAAAAGCATTTTTTCTTTGGGAAATCTAATACAAGCCATTAGTCAACCTCACCTTAAATGCATACGTTTTTACAAGCCAATATGTAACCTAACCTTAAATGACCTTAAATCCATACGCTTTTTCATAATAATCAACCCATTTAAAGGTCAATGCAACTTTGTAACTGCCCATTTGGTAAAACATATATAAACTCACACACAACAACACACCCCCACTCTATTTTCTATGAAAAAGTCTCCACATTCAGGATTTTTCCCTCTACGGTTAGTTTCTTCTTCTTCCTTTAAGTTTTCATTTTCCTTTAACTAATATTGCACGTTATGACGTTTATGGACAACGGCATACAAATGGATTTGTGGTTGCTTGAAAAGGAAACGAGGTGTTAGATCTTGCTAACCTATTTAAAATTTTTGGGTTGTTTAGTAGATTATTAATGTTATTCTCCACATTCAAGATTGTTCCCCCACTACGGTTAGTTTTTTCTTCTTCCTTTATGTTTTCATTTTTCTTTAACTAATATTGCACGTGATGACGTTTATGGACAACGGCATACAAATGGATTTGTGGTTGCCTGAGAAGGAAACGAGGTGTTAGATCTTGCTAACCTATTTTATATTTTTGGGTTTTCAGTAGATTATTAATGTTATTCTCCACATTCAGGATTGTTCCCCACTACGGTTAGTTTCTTCTTCTTCCTTTAAGTTTTCATTTTTCTTTAATTAATATTGCACGTGATGACCTTTATGGACAACGACATACAAATGGATTTGTGGTTGCCTGAGAAGGAAACGAGGTGTTAGATCTTGCTAACCTATTTTAAATTTTTGGGTTGTTCAATCGATTATTAATGTTATTCTTGTAGGTATCGATAAAGGATTAGTGCAGATATTGATAAGTGGTTAGTGATGCTCACGGGGTATATCAAGATTTTGATGGTGGGGGTGAAAATCGTACCAATTTGGTCAGATATTTTTTATTGGTTTAATGAGTCAGACTCAGAGTGGATTCGATTCGGATCGAATAATATTGGTAATGAGGAGAATATACGTGAAAGTGTTGTATAGTCGTTTGTAGCGTAGAACACCATAGAAAAATCTTATCATTTATTGCATTATCCTTTCTTTGGTATGATCTGTATAATTTATTTAATGTCTCCAAGTCGTAGGGATGATAAAGAGAAGGAAGTTTGCTAGTTTTGTGTCGAGTGAGAATGCTTAATGGTCTCACAAGTCATTCACAGGCGGTCATAGTCAAGAAAAATGCAAATTATATTATGTATATGCGAATAATGATATGCCTGGGCCCAAGCCTAAGGCTCGTTTATCTATTAGGGTTTTACTTTGTCTTATAAATACTCTTTGTAATTTTTTAGTTTATCAATCAATGAAATTAAAGATCAAAATATCTCTTAATCTTCTCTCTGTTTTCTGACGGATTCAGCACACGCTTAAAGTGGTGCACTATCCCGATACAACCCATAACCGGGTCGTATCAATTGGTGTTTTCATTGAGAGCTCTCGTTGAGAGGGTTTCCGATTTAGGGTTCCAAAAAAAATTTAAAAAATACTATTCATGGGGTACTATTCACATGTTACTATTCACCAGTAAAATTTTTTACTGTTCTTCGGGTTATTGTTTGTTAAAGTACTATTCATGGCATCGGGCGGCAGTGATCGGGACGCTGAAGACGCACTATCTATGCTTTTACAAATGGGTACGGTGGTTGAATACCATAACGACTTTGAGATGCTTATAAATCGAGTAACGGGGATCTATGAATCTTTACTTACATCGTTTTATATCTTCGGACTTAAACTAACGATACAAATAGAACTATTGAGGGCAAGACCTACAAACTTAGGAGAAGCCTTTTCCTTAGCCCGTATTATCACGGCTCGTTTTGAGGCAATTGCAGAGAAAGAGAAAGAGCATATCAATAAAAAGAAAGGAGATACCATTCTATCATTACAACATAAATTAGCTTCACCTAAAATTAGAGGGTCCTTAGATGTTGATGAAGATATTCATGTTGATGAGGTTAGTAGCGCGATAGACTGTGTTATTCATATTGGTGAGAGTAATGAAGTTCGTAGCAAGAAGACTCGTGGGGCAGCGGAAGACGGAAGAAGGGCGTTGTGTTATGTCCAAGACAGCGGAAGGCGAAAGAAGAAAAAGATAGAGGCTGAAATTCAAAGAAGATTATGGGATCCCGAAATCAAGATCGTTTTTAGACAACACCTTGAGGACAAGGTGGTTTCTGAAGGGGTGAGGAGTGTTACGACCGTGAAGTCGCAGATAACTATCAAATAGGATTAGGATAATTAGCATAGTTTATTATGTGTTAGGATATGTGTTTCAGTCGTTTTAGGATAGGTATTTGTTTAGGAATGTTTATCCTTTCCTCGTGATTATCTTGTGTTTTATTCGGCTATATATACCGAATGAATTTATTAATAAAAGTTAAGTTTTGGTCAAATAAATAAATATCTGTGTTTTCTCTCTTTTATTCTTAGGAGCTCGCATCACGCATGAAGGGGTGCCCTATCCCGATACTATCCGCAAGGGTCGTATCAAATAACTTGATTTGGGATCACGTAATTATTTTTTGGTTTTTTAAGCCACTCAATCCAACTAAAATAAGCTTTACATCTGTAACGACACCAGTAGAAAGATCTAGATTGCACTTCATCAAAAATAGCCGCCTTTGATGGAGACTCAGAACCGAAGATAGTTTTATTACGGAAGTTCCAAATATGCCACCACGTCACATAACAAACTCCTTCAAAAATACGCTTATGTTTGATCGAAAGCCGAAGACTCAAGATCCAAACCAACCATTCTTCATAAGAAGAAACTTCCATATACGGAATATTCCACCAGCTGGTGATCAAATGAAGGATATCTCTAGCAATTTGGCAAGTGAAGAAGATGTGCCTAGTTGATTCCACCGCTTTACCGCATGTAGGGCATAGAATAGAGTCAATATCCATTCCACGACGAGAAATGTTCAATCTAGTTGGAAGATTATCTAACTTGATTTTCCAAGCTAAAACATTTACCTTAATAGGCACCGCTTTGATCCAACGAGTGCTAGAAGAGACCTCCGATAACGTGAACTCGTCGATCAATTTTCTAATTGAGGCAACGGTGAAATCTCCTGAACTTTGCAAGGACCAAATCCATCTATCCCTGATGTTTACGAGAGAAGTACCTTCCACCATCGCCTTCAGAGAATCAAACTGATCTTGCTCCACTCCTCCCCTAGGTTCACGACGGAAAGTGAAAGCCAAGCTGTTTTGAGATAACTTAGAAGCAACATCAATGTTTTTGCAAGATTCCAGTGCGTAAGCCCTTGGAAACAAAAATTTAAACGCAACATCCCCATGCCAAGTTTCTTCCCAAAACAAAGTATCTGAACCGTTGCCCACTTTTTTGTTAACGAAACTGAGTAAATTTAAACCCCGTTTCTTTAACAAATCCACCTCTTTAACAATGTCGAGCCAAATAGAAGGATAAGAGACTTTCACCTGTTTACCAATTTTTCCGTGATCTCCATGAATAGATTTGATGACGTTCGCCCATAGTGAAGAGTTTTGAGAAAGGAAACGCCACACCCATTTAAACATGAGAGCTCTATTCAGAGCGTATAAGCTTGAAATTCCAAGGCCGCCTTTTTCTTTAGAAGCTAACACATTTGTCCATTTCACCCAAGTCGGTTTTTTAGCAAGAGGATCAGAACCATTGAAAAAATGTGAACGAATGGATTCCATACGTTGCAGAATCTTCATAGGAACTTTGAATATAGACATATGATAAATAGGCATCGATCCTAGAACCGATTTAAGAAGGGTTAATCTACCTCCTATCGAAAGAGTCTTCATCTTCCATTTAGATAAACGAGAAGCCATTGCTTCGATCGTTTCATTCCAAGACTGGATTCTAGACATATGGCCACCCACTTTCGAACCTAAATAAGTAAATGGAGTTTTAAGAGTGACACAACCAATCTTTCTAGCTGCTTGAGCCACTTTGTCAGCATCCACATAAATCCCCATTAACTTACTTTTAGACATGTTGAGACGAAGACCTGATGCACGGTGAAAGCATTCCAAAACTTGAACAATCGTATCAAGATTTGACTCATTCCATTGACCCATGAAAATAACATCGTCGGCGTAAAACAAATGGGAAAGTTGAAGAGAGGGACTTAACATAATACCTTTGAACATACCAGCATCAACTATTCTTTGGAATGAGATGTGTAATGTTTCCATAACCAAAATGAACAAGAAAGGAGATAAAGGATCACCCTGTTTGAGACCTTTGTGGAATTGAAATTCTTCCGTAGGACTACCATTCACAATAACCGAACCCCTAGATGATCGAAGACAACTTTGAATCCAAGAGCACCATTTCTCACCAAAACCGAACCTTCTCAAAATGTCGTCCAAATAATCCCATCGAACCGAATCAAAAGCCTTTTCGAAATCCACTTTGAAAACCAAAGACTGCTTCTTTTTCGATTGACACCATTGAACAATTTCGTTTAGGATAAATGGACCATCGAGGATTTGCCTATCCGCAATGAAAGCTGATTGAACTTCATTTACGAGATCACCCAGAACGAGAACAAGGCGATTCGCCAAGATCTTGGCAATGATTTTATACATACTACCAATTAAGCTAATAGGTCTAAAGTCTTTGACCATGTTAGCATCGCGAGTTTTCGGAATCAAGGCAATAAACGAAGAGTTGCTGCCTTTAGGAAACTGACCATGATGAAAAAAACTCGTCACAGCATCAACCACGTCACTCTCTAAAATATTCCAGTAACGACGATAGAAACCGAACGTGAAACCATCGGGGCCAGGAGACTTATCGGTACCACAATCCCAAACCGCCCTTTTTATTTCATCTTTTGACACATCACACTCCAGGTCGATAATTTGATCAGGCTGTAGCGTATTTGGAAAGTTTAGATCAAGTTGGAGACGAGAATCTTGTGGGTGATCAAAACGATTTTTAAAGTGAGACAGAAATTCCCGTTTAACCAGGTGAGGGGAGTCAATCCAGTTACCATCGACCAAAATGCCACGAATGGCTAGCTGACTTCTTTTTTTATTGAGAATTCCGTGGTAGTACTTAGAATTCTCATCGCCCTCGATTGCCCATTTAATCTTTGATTTTTGGGCAGCTTCCAATGATTGAAGGTTCTCTAATTCTTGAAGGGATCTGACAACATTAGCTCTTTTGTTTACGATCTCTACATCACCACAGCCTTTGTCTATTATCAAGTCCAAATCAGCAAGATCAGATTTAAGAGTTCTCTTCCTGTTAATTGAGGACATCGTATTTCCTTTGTTCCATAAGCGAATCTTTTCTTTCAAGTGTTTCAGTTTCTTCATCAGTTTAGTCATAGCATTTGGCTCCACCACAACAGCTTCTTTCCAAGAATCTTCAACAAATTTATCAAAACCTTTAATTTCGAACCAATAATGAAAGAACCTAAATGGAACAGGTCCGTAATCGTAATGAGATTCACGCATTAAGATTGGACGATGATCAGATAAGAAGCGTTCCAATGTGATAGCAGAAATATTTGGACATGAATTCATAAGACTTTCGGAGATAAGAAAACGGTCAAGTTTGCTCATCTTGGAAGCAGATTTATGACACCAGGTATAAGAACATCCTCCTAAAGGCACTTCTTCTAAGCCCGCATTAGAAATGAACAAGTTAAACGCATTAGCTCCATGCACATTAAAAACCGAACCAAATCTTTCATCTTTTTTCCGGACTTCATTAAAGTCCCCCATAACAACAACCTCACCTGCCCACTGAGCTATCACATGAGACAAGTAATCCCACAACATCTTCTTTTCACTAAGATCTTGAGGGGCATATATCGAAATGATGAGAAGTTTAGTACCGTTAGGAATCCAATCACCTCTTACCATGACAAAATAGTCTGAGATAGTAGCATTAAGTTTGCTAAAAGATTTAGGATCCCAAACACATAAAATCCCACCCGAGTTACCAACGGAAGCACTGTGAGCATAATCAAAAGCAAGATTTCCCCAACATCTCTTGATACTAAAGAGATCAATGTTCTCCATTTTTGTTTCCTGTAAAGTTAAAAAATTAACCTTGTTAGTCACGCATAACTCCTTAACCCAATCTTTTTTGGCCTTTTGGGCAAGGCCTTGGATGTTAAGAGACATAAAGTTCATCGATTGACATCGTTCACTCCTTGGGATTTGATGATCTCTTCTATGTTTTTAATGCATCCCTCCATGTTATAGCCCATAGTATGTCCCACCTTAACCATTTCCTCCATCACTTGTAATATAGATCCACCTGTACGTGAAATATTAGATTTTTTAAAATGTCCAGAACATGTGGACTCCGCTGCATCTTCGTTGAACTTATCTTTCAGAACTTCCTCTTGAATATTGTTTAAACGCTCGCCTGTAAACTTGTTTGATTGCCCTTCTGAATTGACATTATCATTTATAGGTGTAAAACCTGGGGGGTATTTCAAACTGTCTTCCAAATTGAATTCTTTGTGGTTGTTCTCCTTATTCTTGGTGAGAAGTTTGTATATGTTGAAAGGGTCTTCTGAATGCGTCTTTTGTTTTTCTACAGAAGCATTTTCGGCATTAATGTGGATTGAGGCATCATCAAAAATTGTGTCTGGAACAGCTTCCGTATCACTATCACCTTCCAATTCTTCATCTTTTTTTAAGTCATTAATCAAATCATCATCGTTGTCCGAGTCGTCATCGTTATCCTCCATAAAATCAGGTTCCCAGCCAGGAACCTCTTTAGCTCGAACCCAAAACAATTTACCACGATAAATGATTTTAAACGACTCAAGAATATTAGATGTAATATTCGTGTTGATGCAGATTCTTTTTGTGTAGAAATTCCCGTCCTCATGAGAATCAGCATGAATTAAGGTACCCCACTTAGAAGCAATGCGTTTGAATGTATTATCAGACCACATTTTTAAAGGAACGCCTTCTATATCTACCCATGCAACCCTCCCTTCAACAAAGAAGTCAGTTGATGCTTGTTGAATCTTTGCGAACCAAGTACCAATACCCACATTAGATTGAAAAGTCTTTTTTGCCTCCTCCGATTGAAACTTGATCATTACCCAGTATCCACCCATATATTTGAGATCAATGTTGTCGAAACCTTCATTAACCAGGACCACCTTCAAGTTAGATAAGGACTCAAAGTTTTTTACCTTACCCATCAAACAACAATTGAAGTTTTGTTGGTTCAGGCATGAATCATCAAGCATCATTGCTGGAATGTTTTCCGAGTCTAGATTATGTGATTGAGAACCTTTAACCACATGAGCGTATGAATTAGAGGTCCCATTTGGCCCTTTAGTTTTAAGAGGCACGCCTAAATTATGCATGCTTTCCCCAATTTTGGCTTGATTATTGTTTTTGTACAGAGGCGGCCTCTGAAACCTAGCAAGGTTAGCGTGAATTTTATGACGTCCGACCCACACCGTACATAAATTATTAACCAAACGATCCACGTCAAAGATTTTAATGAAACGAACAAAACCAAATCTTTTACCAGCTTTCGATTTTCGATTAGGGATAAAAGCATCGACGACATATCCATATTGCTTGCAGGTGTTCCAAATATCTTTAGCAGAGAATTGATCAGGGAAGTTAGTGATGAATACCGAAGTAGAGATCTGTTGAACATCGTCCTCCTTAGAGCGAAAGGTTCCCATTGAAAATTGAAAAAAATGTTTTGAAAAAATAGGGTTTAAGAAAAGGTTTAAAAATTAGGGTTTGAGAATAGGGATCAGATGGCGACAAAAAATAATAATGCATCTATATTATTTACTCGACTCTTATATGAACTTAATATTTCAACGAATTTTGGTGCCAACAATCCCACATATACATTAGGTGACACATTAGCAATCCATGTCATCTAAATAAACATGTACACGTCATATGACAACATGGTGATTAGGAAAAAAAACTGAAAATTACACATAAATAGAACAAACATTAAACTTTAGTGGTTTTTCATTCAAGAAAATAGTTTGAATGACTTTAGTGGAACACTAGTGAAACTTGGTTACTATTTAATGATTGTTTTCTTATATAAATCTATAAAATTGTTTTTTTAAGAACAAAAAAAAGTACAAATACAAGAAGAAAGGCAACCAACCTCCTTAACAAGATAATTACTGTAAAAAGGAAGTCCCTCAAACAAAACAAACAATATGTGTACCAACCAACTATAACTAAAAGAGAGAAAAGTGATTGCACATGACCCACAAAAACGAATCATGAAAATAACCAAGGAAGAAATTCCAATACTATCCCATGTGATCACTTGCAACCAAATGAAGGGAAAGGAAAGACAATCACTTTACCATACAAAATATTATACAAAAATGCTAATTATTCTTACAAAATCTTTCTACACAGGATCCTGACAAGTAGCGAAACTGAAAGTTTAAATTTAAAAAAATAATAAGTGAAAAAAATATATATTATATGATTGTGTGTGCAGGAGGATAAGTAGGATGATTTTGTAGAAGGATTTAGCAATGCTCATTATTATAATTTATAATATAATATTATCATTGTCAAAAGTAGTGGTTTCGAGTGTCTGAAATGACCTCGGATAAATCGAAACATAAATAATCGAGGTCTGCAAAGCGACAAGTTACTTTGTCTCCATCTAGTGCTGAGGCAGAGTATCGTTGTATTGCGAATGTTGTTGCTGAGTTGCGTGGCTTCGAAATTTTCTTCGAAATGGCTAAGATAATATATTATTGATTGTGTTTTTTGCGATTACATAATGAAGATTGGCTATGTATTTATACTAAATACATAGCTTAATAAGTAAGCAATCCAAACCCTAAAACATAATGGACCTAAACCCACAATTAGGTTTGGGCAGAATAAGTCAAAAGTCAACGGTCAACAGTCAACGATCAACGGTCAAATTAACATAACTTAGCCATCTAATAAGATCTTCTTGATCTTATCTATTACTTTCTCATTGTATTGTTTGATTATTATCAGTTTGATAATAATTAGGATATTGTTTCGTTATTTTCTATTAGTTATGGATTAAGTTTTGGTTGTAATCTGTGTTCAACTAGGTTGTTTTCCTTTATTTTTCTTTATGATTTGATATTTGATTTTCTAGGTTCTTTTATTGATTCGGTACCATCACACATAGTAATCAGAGACAGGTTGGTTTATTGATTGGGTGTTTGATCGATTTTAGATTTTTAGAGTTTTGATATTTTTTGAGGGTTTTTTTATTATCTTGGATTCTCTTGTTATTGGTGATCTTCTGGAGTTCTCAATCGAAGGAATAATTGGTATTTTTGGTGGTATTTTGTTAAGATCTAAAATTAGGGTTTGATCTTAAAACACTAATTTTTTGGAATTTGTTATGGGTTATTTTCTGGGTTCAAGACTCCCTTGACTAAGTGAATCAAATGATTTTTTTATCTTATCTTAGTTGTTCTTTGACTAAGTGAATTAAAGACAATTAAGATCTCTTCCGCTGCGAATATAATAGCTCTGTAACACCTCTTTTATTTTTTCTGCATTTATTTCTTTGTCTTGTGAGTGTTTGTTCTATCTACCACTTTAGTGGTGTGAAAGCCTGTGAACTATTATTTTCTTGTCTTTATGGTTAGTTGTTTATATTTTTATAATGTCATGGTAATCCTGCACAAAAAAGGGGATAGTAGTTCTTCTTAGATCTTAAATTTTTTTTGACCCTTTGGTGACCCTTTATTATCTGCACTCTAATGACAGTGTTTTTTGTGGTTCACTATAGTGGACCATCATTAAGCTTTATGGAACTGATAATTATAAATTGGTGTGGTGTTTTGGCTATGACTTTTGTCTTTATGAATTATAATAATATTGGGTTCATTGATGGTACTTGTAAAAGGATGATACTAACCATGCTCCTTGTAATTCAATGGGAATGTAGTAAATTATGTTGGTGGTTTACTGGATTCTTAATTCTCTGAGTTCTGATCTTTATGATGGTGCTATATATGCTAAGACTGCTTGTGAGCTTTGGACTGATTTGAAAGATACTTATGATAAAGTAGATGGCTCAGCTGTGTTTAATTTGCATAAAAGTATTAATTCTTTAAGTCAAAGTGGTGCTTCTCTTGCTGATTATTATAATAACTTGTATTCTTTGTGGAAGCAATTTGATGCTAATATGTTAGGTAAAAATTGTTTAAATATCAATGGATACATTATTTTATGGGAAGTGTCAAGTTTAACCTAAGCTTCAAAAAGATATTTCAAGGGATATACATGCTTTGTTGTTGGGAATATAAGTCTGGGTTGGATTGTTGATTCTGGAGCAAATCAACATATGACTGTTTCTGCTAAATTCTTAGTTAATGTTGTTGATATATCTAATCTTGGTCTTACTGTTGGTCATCCTAATGGTACTCAGTGCCTTGATTACTAAAATTGGAGATTTAAAAATTAATAACAACATTACTTTATATGATGTTTTGGTTGTCCCAGAATACACTATCAGTCTTTTTTCTGTTCATAAACTTTCAAGAGATAATAAATTGTTCGTTGGTTTTGATGAAAGTAATTGCTATATTAAACAAATATAGGCCTACATCTGTTTGATGTTGATAAAGCTTGTAAGATTGTTTCTAATAATTGTATCTCTTCTTGTTTTGTTTCTAAATCTCTTTGGCATCAAAGACTTGGTCATCCTTTTTTCAGTCTTAATGTATATTTAAGACATTACACTTAATTTTGATAGTCAAACTGCTTCTGATCATCTATGTGATACTTGTAATAAAGCTAAACAAACTAGAGAACCTTTTTCTCACTGGTACAAAAAGTGGTATTGGTCACTCCAAAAATGTATGACGATATGCATTTAGTCACACACGTTTTTGTTGTTGTTTGTCACTAAAGGTCGCGCACGTAGGTCGCTACGTGAATTGTTGATTTTGTGGCTTTTTCACTTGAAAACGTGTGACCTGAAACCCCGATATGTGTGGACTATTTAGGCACAAGTTTTGTCGGATTATATCAGTATTGTGACCGTATAATGACTTTGTAGTCACACGGATTGGTTTTTGAGAAGTTAACTATTGTGCCATCCTTTGGCCACATTAATATATAATATGTGTGACATTTAAGATGATTTATTCAAGTAATTGTGTATTTTGTGTGACGTGTTTCTCATCTGTGGCACATGTATTCTATTAATAAATGTGACGTTTTTGATGATTTTAGTCACACAAGGGTGTTGTTTTGGAGTTAGTCACATACTATTAAAAAAATGTGGCCAAATGTGTTAATTTAATCCCTGTGTGACCCATATGCCGCTTTTTTAAAATCAAGTAAATGTGTATTTTATGTGGACTATTGTTCATCCAATGGTCACATGAATTTTATGTTTGTGTGACCTTTTGTAATATTTAGTCACACAAAGCATGGTTTTTTTTGGGATTTATTCACATAAAAGATTAACCAAAAGTGGTCAAAGTGTTAATAAGTGTGACCATATGTTGTTTAAAGATCAGTGAATGTGTATTTTGTGTGACTATTGTTAATCCAATGGCCACATGAATTTTATGTTTATGTGGTCTTTTGTAATATTTAGTCACACAACGAAAAAATAAGGAACTACAGGGAATCAAACCCCGTGCCTCTCGCATGCAATGCGAGCGCTCTACCATATGAGCTACACTCCCATTTGGAAATTGCAGTCAAGGTGAAAATGAAACCAGGACCTAAACCTAATGTGTAAGCAGTCAAGGTAAGAATGCAACCAGGACCTAAATGAATTCATGTTCTAATGCAAGTGTTAAAGTTACTAGATGAGTATAGTATTTATATAACACTTTGACATCACAGATATATACTTGGCATCACTAACTTCTTCTTTAAATCCAAATAACAGTAGTGGACAATAAGCTGCATTATAAAATTTGAGATTACTATTGCAGCATTAAGTCTTGCATTAGCAGCATAAAGTATACATTGGCAGTACAAATCATTCTTGTTCCCAAACAGTAGTGACTAACTTCTTTTAATACCAATAGTTTAACGGCAACACTAATAACAAGCTGCTACATACACTTGCACTACTTAGATATTTAAACCTAATCCCAAAACAGACATAGAATAGGTTCTCATATATTCAGTACACTTTGGGGCTGCAACCGCTGTAAAGCTCACGAGATGAAACATCTTAATTAAACCTGGTCATTTCTTATTCAAACCAAACCCAGAAAAGCATTTATATCATTTACGATCTTAATTTTTTGTTTTACTTCATATTAATGTTATCAAACTGGCCCCAAGTTCACTTGTGCTAGATAAAGTTAAGGTCTAGAAACATGTTATGAATGATGTAGACAACTCTAGGACCTTTCACTTTAACTATTAATCATTCACAACACAAGTTCTGACGGGGGTTCTGGTTCATAAATTAAGCTAATATGTACAATTTAAGAAAATAAATGGGTCGAACATATGTGAGCTTACCAATGCCTTCTTGAATAGACAAATTTGGTATTCTTTATTGATCTCTTCAGAGTTGACCAAAAATACATCACCTATGTAGAGATGGTTTGTAGGGACATACACACTACATAATCCTCTGTTTCTTGAAGCTTAGCAATTAAATGCTCCCTATCAGAATCTGTAACAAACAACAGTTTATCATGAAGCTGGAAAACAAGAGATAAATAAGGTACTTGATGCCACACATAAAGATGGAAAAATAGAAGGATCCAACCAATGTGATCAGCTTCAGCCACAACTGGTAGTGGAAGTATGGTCAAACCACATATCCTCTTTTATGAAACCCTTTGATGGTTACATTGCCATCCCGAGGCAACTCAAAAACAAGATTTTCCTGAACTTGGCTAGTTAGGAAACCGTAGTCCAGCTGACAGGGGTTGCCCAATAAATACCATCTACTCCATTTTGGGATATACTGCAATGACCATGTTACTAAATAGTTAATTCCAAAAAACACAACCATATTTTGGTAATAAAAAGCAAAATTAGGATGATTATCAAAATTCCATCTGCATTGCATTGTAACCCATCGTAATTAGTGTTTTGGATTTGGCTTGTTTTAAATGCTTAATACTTATCTATAAACCACTAGTTCGCAGCTATATAGGTTATTACCTGAATGTGAAAAGTACTTATTAACCTTTTAAATAAGTTATTACGCCAACAAGCTATCCAATACTCAAAAGTGTATTACTTTTAGAAAACGCAATAAACCAAATAGATTAAAAAAGAATCAATACCAAACACCAGCCATAACTAC
The DNA here is from genome assembly GCA_026074375.1 of Tanacetum coccineum. Lineage (NCBI taxonomy): Eukaryota > Viridiplantae > Streptophyta > Magnoliopsida > Asterales > Asteraceae > Tanacetum > Tanacetum coccineum. The sequence continues at coordinate 31,602 of BQNB010035732.1, read as the reverse complement.
GCTATCTATAGTAAGGTCCGTTAGATTAAAGGAGACCCAATGTATGGACATGAATTGTTTTTGGGTTAAAAGGTCAAATTGGTAATTCTTGGTGCGGCTGGTCCATTGCGCTATTTTACAATTTAAACACAATACTATATGTGTTAAATATAAGAGGACTAGCTTGATACAATAATAATTTGAATATTTAAAATAAAACAACCTAAGGTGTTGTTCACTTTGAATACACGATTTATGACTGTCTAATACCATATTCCCTTTTAACAATATTTATTATATTGTTCCAAGTACAGAAAGAAGTATAATGATGGGAATGGTTTAAAGAAATGACTTACCGAACTAGGAATAATAAAACCCGAGAACAAGTTCCACAAGCAGAGGAAGAAATAGACTATAAGAGCTGAAATTTGAGGACTCGATGTGAATAACATAATCATCATACTGAACATCTGAAGTAGATGAAATTAACTGCAATCACCACATAAGACATCATGTGCGGGCAGTGCGGAGAAATAATGGATTTTATAATAAGAATAAAAAAATGCCAAAACAAGCTACCTGCATTGCTGTAATAAACTCTTTAAAGCCAAGATAGCCTTGTCGTCTAGAATATGCTATCGCCCATACCTAAAGAAATCGCAAGAGCAGGTCGGTATAAACAAGTCGATATAGAATAGAAGAAAAGCAGAAACTATTTAAAAAGTTTTCAAGCGTGTCTTGTACTGCTGACAATGCTTATACTCTTAGGTACATTATGTTTGGCCCTCTTAAACATATGAAACACGCGAAAAAAGAGCCAATGTGTGGTTGACGCATTAAATCCAATTTGTCATATATACAAGCTATTTCAGGTTTCACTTACATTTCCTAAAGAACGTCAAATATCACATGTCAAGCTCTTCCCATTTATAGGTCTTATTTACACTAATTTTTTTAAAGTTAAGCCGTAAGATGTCTCTTATTTGGTCCAATGTTTTTTATATTCTAGTTTTTTCAACACTCAACAGGATACACCAATCTAGTATCTGCCCACCTGCATCATTTAATCAAGAAAGGCAAATGTACCCCATTCCAGTAATAGAACAACAAGTCTCCTAACTTATTTAAACGCCATATTATCAGCATTCATAAATCTCATTAACTAATAACCAAAAGACACTAACCTATTAGGAGGTCTTTGAATAAACTTGGGGGATTTTTTTTACTTATTTATTGGGTCATGAGCTTATAAACTTGAGCTTCTGTTGTTAAATAAGCTCATAAGCTAATACAAGATGAGCTAATTGGCTTTTTGAATTTTGAAATAAGCTAAAACTAACACCCCCTTAAGCTTCAGAGCTAATGCATTATTAATAAGCCTCAATTTGTATCTGGAGCTTGCTTTTTTCCATAAATAACCTAATAAGCATTTTATCATGAGCTTTACCCAAACACCCAAGGATCAGATCATCTTGTTAAGTGTCACCCCAACTTGTTCAAATTATCCATCCACAAAAGGTAACTTATAAGCCCACAAGCTGAAACAAACACCCCCTGGACAGCATCCAAAAATGCTAGAAGGGTGTTTCAAATCACTAGTATAACCAAACATGTGATTCGTTGTAAATCTTTGTCCTTTAATTTTACATTGTTCAAAAGGTTATTTAGTTAAAGTGACACAAAAACAATAAACAACAAACATGACATCATAGTTATTGTAACAAATACACACATACATATAAACAATAAAAAGTCATGTTATTTGGGCTATTATTCTAAAAATGGCCAAAATATTAGGATGTAATGAACTTCAACACTAGCAAAACTGATGTTCCTACTTGTACAAATTCGGTGACACATAAACCCCAATTCAGAAAATCACAAAATCACTAAGCTACACACATGAACATTTACAATTAATTACCTAATTGAAGATATAATCCAATGAAGTATCCAATTTATGGATAAATGAACTTGAATTGGTGTCGACGGCCGTACCAATAACTGGTGGATGGTGACCAGTGATGCTTTTCGGTTTACCACAGAGGCGAGAGAGGATGTGAGAGAGATGAAGAAAATTAGTTTGGGGAGAAAAACTATAGATATGTTAGATCTGAAACACATAAAGAAGGGTGGAGGGATAATTTGATTTTTGGGAAAATTTTAGGCGGGCTTGTTAAAAGTTATTTTTGGGCAAAATTAAGTGAACATGTAGAAAATTAGTGATAACTTTAACTTACGTGACCATATGTATCGAATTTTGGTTACACTTAATCATGTATGTCTATGGTTTAGTGTGACCATATATGACATTTGGTCACACTGTTCAAGTGTGTGACATATATTTGTTACTTTTAAATGTATATCGTGACTAATGCTTCAAACTTACTTTTCAGTTGTCACACATTTCAAATTCATATGTGGCTAAATATTCAGAAAAAATAGCAGTCACTTTTAAATAATGTGTGACAAACTTGACTATATGATTTAGCCACATACACAATTACTTCATGTGACCATATATAGATTTTGGTCACACTGTTCAATTGTGTGACATATATTTGTCACATATGTATATATATAGTGTGACTAATGTTTCAAACTTATTTGTATCTGTCACACGTCCCAAATTATAAGTGACTAAATAATCAACAAAAAATTACCAGTTAAGTCTAGTCACATAAATATTCAAATGTGTGACAATGAAATTCTGAAATGGTCACACAAAATGAGTTCAGTGTGGCTGTTTATTTTATCCTGGTACATTTAGTCACATAAATATCTGACTGTGTGGCCGTTCAAAAAACAGCATGTGTGACGAAATCCCAGATTTGTACTAGTGTCCTTTAAGTGATCATAAATCTAGTAAGATAGGTGATTAGTTCACTTAGATGTTTGGGGTCCTTATAAAATAACTAGCAGAGATGGTTTTAAGTATTTTTTGACTATTATGGATGATTTTTCTAAGGCTGTCTGGGTTTATACGTTGAAAGGAAAGGATGATGTCTATGACTCTATTACAAATTTTGTTCAAATGATATCCACACAATTTGAAACTAATATCAAAACTTTCAGAAGTGATAATGGAACAGAATTTGTTAATAATAGACTTCAAACCTTTTTTAATTCAAAAGGTATTTTACATCAGACCACATGTGCTTATACACCTTAACAAAATGGAATTGTAGAAAGAAAACATAGGCATCTCCTTAATGTTGCAAGATCCCTTATGTTTCAGGGGGAATTACCTTTATATTTATGGTCTGAATATGTTTTAACTGTTGTTTTTATTATTAACAGGATTTCTTCATCTGTGTTGTCTGGCAAATCTCCTTATTTTTTTTGTATGGGCATGACCATTCACTCTCTCACTTTAGGGTTTTTGGTTGTCTTTGTTATGCTATTATTTTAGATAATCATGATAAGTTTAGTAGCAGGTCTGAAAAATGTGTCTTTATTGGGTATTCTAATTCTAAAAAAGGTTATAAACTTCTCAGTCTTAAAAACAAAACTATTTTCTATTCTAGAGATGTAAAATTCTATGAAACCGTGTTTCCTTCTAAAATGAAAAATAATTTGAAACAAACAGAGTTTGAGTCTGGTGTAACAAAGGATTTAAATCACAAAAAAATTGACATTTAAAACCCTAAAAGACCCAATGATGAAGGGATAGTGTTTTCCAATGATGATGGCACAAAGTTGAGTCCTGATGTAAATGAGGGTAATGATGACTCTGGAGCAACTTCTATGGATGAAACAAATAATACACACCCTGAGGGCACAGTTCCAAATGAAACTGATTTTATAAATGATTTCTATAAACATTCAGAATTAAATTCTGATGTTGAGGAGTTGCCTGCCAACACTATTAGAAGGTCTTTTAGACATACCAAATTACCTTCAAGTTTGAATGAATTTATTATTGAAGGAAAAGTTAAATATGATGTTGAAAGAGTTGTAAACTATGCTAATCTTAGTCATGCTAATCACTGCTTCATTTTTGCTCTTAATAAAAATATTGAGCCTACTTGTTATGAAGAAGCTGTTTTAGATAGTAATTGGATTGATGTTATGAATGCTGAAATTGAAGCTTTAAATGAAAATTAAACTTGGATTATTGTTGACTTACCTGCCAATAGAAAAGCTATTGGAAATAAATGAATATATAAGATTAAACATAAATCCAGTGGTGATATTGACAGATATAAGGCTAGATTAGTTGTTAAAGGTTTTAATCAGAAAGGAGGTATTGATTTTGATGAGACTTCTTACCTATTGTGAAAATGTCTACTGTTAGATGTGTTATTACCTTATCTGTTACAAATAACTGGCCTTTATTTCTGGTAGATGTTAATAATGCTTTTCTATATGGGGATTTAGATGAAGACATCTATATGACTATTCCAAAAGGGTTTGCTAACAAAGATAATAAGAACAAGGTTTGCAAGCTTGTTAAGTCTCTTTATGGACTTAAACAAGCACCAAGAAATTGGAATGAAAAACTTGTTACCATCCTAAAAGAAAATGATTTTGTGCAGTCTGCTAATGATCACTCTCTATTTACAAAATCTAAAAATAACAAGTTTATAGCTCTTCTTTTATATGTTGATGATATTGTGGTCACTGGAAATTGTGTTGATGAAATTGATAAGTTTAAGAGTCTTTTGAAATCTAAGTTTAAGATAACGGATTTAGGACATCTTAAATATTTTCTGGGTATAGAAATTATAAAATCTGATAAAGATTTGTGTTTATCTCAAAGAAAATATTTTCTTGAGCTCTTAAAAGATTATGGTTTACTTGGATGTAAACCTGTTTTTACTCCTATGGTTCCTAATTCTGTTTTACCTTACGAACCAACTGAAGATGATCCCCTCCTTGACAATATAACTGGATATCAAAAACTTCTTGGAAAACTTATTTATCTTACACATACTAGACCTGATATTGCTTACTCAATTCATTGTTTAGCTTAGTATATGCATTCTCCTCTTAAATATCATCCGAGTTATGCTCTGAATGTCTTGAGGTATCTCAAAGGTACTCCTGGTAAGGGTATTAGATACAAGTATCCTGATATAAAGGATACTATTTATGGTTATAGTGACGCAGATGGGCTAAATGCATGAAGACTAGAAAGTCTGTTACAGGTTACTGTGTATTTTTTAACAACTGCTTAATATCCCGGAAAGGTAAAAAGCAAAATACAATATCCAAATCATCCACAGAAGTATAATATAGGTCTCTATCTTTTGCTGCTTGTGAGATTATTTGGATACAAAAGTTGCTTATGGATCTTAAAACCAAAGTTACTCTCCCTATAGATCTTTTTAGTGATAATAAGTCTGCATTGCAGTTGGCCATCAATCTTGTTTTTCATGAAAGTTCTAAACACTTTGAGATTGATGTACACTTTATTAGAGAAAAAATTGCAAAAGGGTTATTGAATACAAAAAAGATTTGTTCTTCAAACCAAATTGCAGACATTTTTACTAAACATCTTCCTGTGTATCAACATAAGATTTTATGTGAAAAAATGAGGATGTTTGACTTATTTAGTAAACAGATTAAGAGGGAATGTTCAAATAAGCCTTGAAAGTGCTTATAGTATGTTCTAAATAAGCTGTTATTTCTCTTGGCTTATTCTTTGGTTTCTAGAAGTTATGTTTTGCAGGTTATTACATTGAGGGACTAAACCTGTACATTCTAAAGTTGATTAGAAGTTTTGTGCAAGAATTGAAGTCGGTTGATAGTTGAAGGTTATATTCTGGACAAAGGATAATTCCAACGGCATCTTTGGAACTTCAGAGGCTATATAAAGAAGGGTTAAGAGCTGAGTTCATAATCACGCTCCCTTAACCCTAAATCTCTCCCAAACTCTCTAATCGTTTTTTCTCAATCACTTTGTAATCATTCGACTAAGATCTTCTTGATCTTGTCTATTACTTTCTCATTGTAATCGTTTGATTATTATCAGTTTGATAATAATCTGATTTTGTATTATTTCTGGATTAAGTTTGGTTGGTAATCTGTGCCAACTAGGTTGTTATTGATTTGATATTTGATTATCTGGGTTCTTTCTATTGATTCTGATACCATCGCACACATTACTTGATTTATTGACTAGAAACTTGAAGTAAATTGGTAATATACTTTTTTTAACTACGAATTTTATTAAACACTAGCAAGAAGCTAGAGACAAACAATTACAAAGTTACAAGCGACGCATTTTTTAACCAATCGACCCAACTAAAGCTAAACTTGCATCTAGATCCACATCAAACAAAAGACCGAGCCACGATATCATCAAACAAACACACTTCTTATGAATATAAAGACTCGTAAACACGTCAACGAAAGTTTTTTTTTCTTTCTTATGAAACAATAACATAGAGTAATGAGTATGAAGAGGTATAATGTAGACAGATTATACCCTGCCCAAATTAAACCCGAAAATAGAGACTACTCAAAAAAACATACGCCAAATTAATGTAAGTGTATAAATGAGAGAGCTCATAAACAACATAAGCTTAGAGGTGAGATCCTTAAAGAACACTGTTATCTTAAAAAACAAAAGAACACATCATAGTCATCCATTTTATTTTCATCCAAAGGTAGTTACCCCTCCTTTTATATTCCACTTTTTAAAAAAAAAACATATTTTGCAAATGATAAATCGTCAAACTACGAAAAATACACCATCGCGACGAGAACATTTTTATCTTTCTGTAGACGGGCACTTTGATATATTTTCGACCATTTTTTAGTGTTCAAATTTCCGTACAGAAAAATCACACATGATTTGTAAAATCACTTGTGATTTTTTTAGAGTATAAATAAGTAATTATTATTATTATTATTTATTATAATTTACATAGTAGTATAAGTAAAATGAGAAACAAGTTGCACCACTAGCCATTTTTAATTAAAAAGCTAATTAAAAAACCTACATTTGTGGATCTACGTGTCATAACAATACTGCTCATAACTCGTTAGACTCTATTGAGTAGCTATACCGCCTTCAAGGAAAATAAATGTATCAAACCCGAAAATCTATAAAAAAATCACGTGTAATTTCATTTATCACATGTATCAAAGAAAATAAAGTATCAACGCGAAATTTTTAAAAAAATCACGTGATTTCATTTATCACGTGTAATTTCATTAACATTTAAAAGATTTCACAAAATCACAATGTGATTAAAGTAATGAGATATATATACATAGTTAATTTTAAGCTTTAGTTTACTCGTGTCAGGATAACGGAAGTTTCGGGAAAAAATATAATGATGATTTCATTAATCATATGTGATTTCACAAAATCACAATGTGACTTTATCATTAGTAACGGTCATTTTTATATACTTTCGACATTTTTTAATGTTGAAATTTTGAAATTTCTGGGAAAATATTACACGCGATTTGTAAAATTATTTGTGATTTGTTGTTTAAAAATTCATGTGTGATTTCAGAAATTGCATGTGATTTCACAAATTCACATGTGACTTATAAAGTAACAAATCACATGTGATTTCATAAATTCATAAATCACATGTGATTTCACAAATTCACGTTGAATTTTAAAGTAATAAAAATCACACTGTGATTTTTCGAATCACATGCGATTTTTCAGTGCGGAAATTGAAAAAAAAACTTCGTTGAATGTGTATAGAAATGCCTATCTATAGAAAGATATTTTAATTCTCGTTGGATGGTATAATTAGTTTTGAGTAACGATTAACGGTTTAAAATGTATGTTAATTTTAAAAAATAAGTTGAAAGTGAGTTTTTTAATTTAATTAGAATAATAATTAATTTAAACCATTAGATTATAATATTATGAATGGTTGAGATCAAATGATTTTGTTCTTTGATTAAATATTGTTCTATATGGATCTCTTTTCCATAAGGTTAATATGTTAACTTCCTTTTTTTTGAACCAAATAGTATTCTGAATAATCAACCTCAAGTGGAGATTAACTAGCTAAGCTAACTACTTATAAAGTATAGAGCTTTCATAATACAAACTTTGACGTAATTACCATCCATGCGTACTAAAGATCTCATATACATAATTAATTCCTCATGTTCAAATGAAGAGATCAATTTACTTCACTAGGAATCAGTGAACTGACAATGTCAAACGATTTTAGACACAAAATCAGGCACGAGTTTACGTTTCTCAATCATTGGCTAGCTCAGATGGTCACCAAAGATAACCTTAGAGAGGTTGTTACCACATGCGAAAGGTCTCAGGTTCGAGCCTCTCCGTGAGGGTTTTCCTTCAGGAGCGAAAAAGGAGTGAGTTTATCCCTAAGGCGAAGGTTCGAGTCTTACGTAGTGCCCAATTGAATGTCACTGTGAGCTCGAATCGCTAGTAACTAACTTGCCTATCTAAAAAAACTAAAAACTAAATGTTAAACGATACGGTGCCTACAAACTAAATAAACTTTTAAAAGAATTATATATATTTTTTAGCGGGTAAAGCCTTTTGGCAAGTGTATAATCAACAACGAAGAGTACAATTTAAAGTAAAGATCTCTAATGGATATCATTAGACATTTTTGCGATTAAAAAAAGAATCAACATATATTATTGTAGATAAAATACGAAAAAGTCGTTGCATTTTTTAGTTTTAAATTGAGTTTTATAAACTTAAAAAAGACAAATAGCTAGATCATTTCTGACTCCAAGATGAAAACTAAATTTGTCTTTTCTGTGATCATAAACATAATGGGCTAGGTTATAGTTATACATACTCCCTTACAAGCTATTCGTATCTTTCCTGTTTTTTTGATTTTTTAGTTTTTTTATTAATTTTTATAATTTTGTTTATATTATAAAATTATGAAACTGAAAGCGCGGAATAAAAATTTTAAAGTTTAACAAATCAAAAGTATGAAAAAAATACGGAACAGAAACTGATAAAAGACTGTGTTATACTACAAACAAAGAGATAACGAGAATATTTAGTATATTTTTTGTACTTTCCCGTGAACCAGGGGTACCAACATTATTACCCAAACATAACACTAGTACGCAGTTTTTGTTTGGTTACGAAACACAATGTACAAATAATTATAAAATATTAGTTACAATACATCATGTATCGTATTTTATATTAGCACTAATTGACAGCTAACACTAAAAGTTGATATAAAAGTGATTTAGCATATGTTATTTTAATATTCACAAATGTCGATATGTCTCTGTAATGGGTAACGTATTAGGTCAACTTGCGTACTCATTTAAGCGTGTTATTCATAACACAAAACTTAGCAATTTGTTGATTGATATTATTTTCTAAACCAATGTATTTTGTGTAGTAGATAAAGATGTGAGTTGGTGAAGAGTTTTTAAAAGGATTTAGGAGTGGTGAGAGTTAAAATTATGCGTTGCGAATTTTAATGCTCGTTTAGCAAGCAACAAGTAGTTTTATCTATTTTTTCGGAATGCTTCTTTTCCAACGCTCCATGAGGTAGCACTAGGCGAGTACCCGCGCATAGCAAGCGAGCGGAAATTCTAGCGGCAGATAATTAACGATATTCGATATTGTGGTAAATGTTTCGTGTAACGTTCAAAATAGAACGTGAAAAACCAAAATGTAATTTCAAATGGCCGTAACATGCGATAAACTCTTAACATGTATCAAACAACATATAAAAACATTTAGTGAAAGTGAAACTACACATCCACCAATTCGACCCTAACCCATGTGCCTCACCATTCTACACTTGCAAACTACACATATAGTCACAATTTTGCTTTTATAATTTTCTTCTTTTGCTAAAAAAAGTTCGTATTGGAGACACTACAAACTAAGGCAAAATTTATATGGCTAAAATTATATATGGACTATTATTCAGTTGAGAATAAAGCTGTCTGGATAAGAAAAAGGATGAAAAAAACATACATTTACTGCGTCAAATAAAGTTAGGCAAGTTACTTGGATACATGTTTGTTACACTCATGCTCGATGCACACAGTATTCTAGATCTACAAAATATCGGGTTCTCGCCTATGTTAGCATTTGAATGACTTTTTTAAAGTTTTATAATTAATTTCGCTTGTACAATATAAAACATTACCTAAAAATGTATAGAAATAATTGATGGCACAACAGTAGCTCCCATACCTCCCACTCTTATACCACTATCCATACAACTTTCAACATCTAACAAAGGTTTTCAAAGAATACAAATAAGTTGATCAAAATCTTAAGACCATATATTTTGAACTGAACATTGATAATATAATAACTTGACAATGACAAACAAAAAAGATAATATCCTTGCATTTACTTAAAAGAAACTTAGAAATTAATAAAAAATTACAAACAGAGATCCATGACTCAACCATTAAAAAGTTCACTAATAAAATTACAGACTTTGCAGGCTTCTTCCATATTACTCACAATATTACCTTCTTAATCTCTTTAACTCATCCATCAACCTAGAAAATACACAAAGCAAAAAACAAAAAAAAATCAAATCTATAACTTAAAAATCATGATACTTTTTTCCGGCATCACCTTCCTCATCGGTAATTATCATCACCGGCACAATCATCGTCGACCTTCTCCAAAGCCCAACTGGTAGGTCATGTCAACCCATCAGAATATCATATCAACACTTAGCAGCAGGACCTTACAGAGAAGCAACGGAAACAAAAACCCTAAAATGTAAAGCTGTAGGGAAACATGTTCACTTTTTATTATAACAAAATCAGATTATAATTAACAAATAATTAACAGAAATAAATAACAAAAAATATAACAGACAGAATGGGGTGGAAGCAGAAGACAGACACTATGAATGATAAATAAATAAATCAGTAAAAGGTATGGAACGAGGCACCCTCTCTCTCCACGTGTTGGACACGCTCCTTAAAACAGATTCAGCCGTATGTTTCTAGGGTACAACGTTCAAAGTGTTGTACAGCCGGACCTGGACATACTTGCCTGAAAAATCACGGAAACTTGAGAGGGAGTGTTTCTGAAGGAAAAAGATTGCAGGGAAATACTTATTAATGGAGCTTATTCTCTCTTGTGTGTTTTTCCGATGTTTTGGACATGGTGAGTTTGTCCCATCTATTTAATACCGTCCATATGCATATGGTGCAAAGCAATGGCTCTGGTAATCCTCATTAATGTGCCATCATAATCAGTCAATTAAGTGTCAATCAATGAACTCATTAAATCTTGCAAATCAACATTAAAAATAACTGTCAATTGACTCATTAAATTTGCGAAATCATAACATTCAATTTAATTGTAAGTCAATGACAAATAATTGGCAAAATAATATACACCCAATTTAATTGTCAGTAAAGACACATTATTAGCTGTTATTACTAATTTAACCAAATTTCTCTCCATTCAAAACTATCCTTTTTGAGACTTGATTTGATTCACACTAACTACATTTTGGACATATAATGGTTGTTACAAAAGACTTACACTTAATATTTATTTGTACTAATGAATTATCTATGTCCAAATTTAATGAAAACATATTTTTCACTAAAATTTTCCAACAATCCCCCACATGAATGGAGATCGATCGAAAACACACGAAATTTTCGGCGAAATTTTCTGCGGTTGAGTCATGCATAGGATAGGTAAGGTGTACCTTTGAAACCTTCCTTAGTGAGAGTGCACTTACCTCCTCATAGATCGGAGTAGACGCGATGTCTTCACTCGAACTACAAAGACGAGTCTTTACGTAGACGACAATACACACTCACACAAGACTCTCTCTGACCTTGTCAAGTCCTCATAGTCGTGTTCGTTATGGTCATGAACACTAGCCTGGTTCTGCAAGAGCTCTTAGGAATTGCGCCCCCACAATTCCCTTTGAAGCGACCCCACTTCTCTATCACATAGGTGATTTCATCCTGAATCATTAAAAACATATGTTTTGCGATTTCATTCGTGGACATCAGTATGCTTTGTGATGTCTTCCCCCACCCCCCCCCCCCCCCCCCCTCCCCCCCCCCCTCCTTTTTTTGAATCATTAAAGCTATCATGTGAACCTCAACAAGTAACATTTGTTATAGGACGTGGACTAGGATGTACAAATTTTAAGTAAACCCTATATTGACGTGACTTCCCCACATTACTTATGATTAGGTTGTTTAATTGAACCTAGATCTTGGGATCTCCAGTCAACTAGGTTAGGTTTTCCTTTATAGAAACTCTTTCCTTCAAGGGCTTTAGTCCCATTCCTTTAGACGACTTACTAACTAACTCTCTGCTTAAGCCTTTTGTAAACGGATCCGCGATGTTATCCTTTGATGCCACATAGTCAATTGAGATAACTCTAGTTGAGAGTAGTTGTCGTATCGAGTTATGGTCGGGACGGATATGGTCGGGACTTTCCATTATACATTGTACTTTTAGTCTTCCTATGGACCGGTTTACTGTCACATGTATACTAATGGCCGTTACGGTTTAGGGGCCACCTTGGCTATGTCCTTTCAAAATTAAGTTAGCATGTTATCTTAGCGCGATAAACAATTCTGATTTCCATCATGGGACTTAGCAATAACAGTTTGCTTGGAAGACTTCCAGACCTAGCGGCCCCTCCTAGTGTAAACAATATCCACAGTCGATTAGAATCCTTTATGTCAGATATCCAATTTGAATCGCTGTATCCTTCGATAACAGCAGGATGTTCTGTTCATTATGCAGTCCATACATCACGACAGTCTATCTCACTTAGTAATGAAGTACCCTCGTTATAGCTTTCCTAATGTCCATAATTGGCATGACTCGTATACCTAATTAGACCTACTAACTGCATATGCTAAGTCAGGGGGCGTTCCGGGTTTACCTGTCATTAAATACATTTCCTTATATACTATATTTCACCCACACAAAACTAAATCACTCACACATAAAGACACCCAGATCTCGTGTTGTTGATGGCGATGGTGTTGTTGATGGCGATGATTGGCGAGTTCTAGCTTGGCCGGAATCCCCCGTATTATGAGTATTAAGAATTTTGTCCACGTAATGTGCTTGACTTAACACAAGTCCATTATAAGGATCACATCAGCCAAACCCATATCCTTCATGTCAAACTTTGATTTCAACATGTCTTTAGTGGATCTAATTATCTTGTCGTTACTGCCAATGATAAGCATATCATCGACATACAAACACAAAATTACATATCCAACACTTGTGTCCTTCACATAAACACACTTGTCGCATTCATTGATTTTGAATCCACTCTCTAACATGGTGTGGTCAACCTTTTGATGCCACTGTTTAGGAGCTTGCTTTAAGCCATACAATGACTTAACAAGTCTACAAACATTGCCCTCTTGTCCAGGAGCTATGAAACCCTCAGGTTGGTTCATATATATTTCTTCTTCTAAATCTCCGTTTAGAAAAGCCGTTTTCACATCCATTTGGTGAATTTCCAAATTTCTTAATGCGGCAATAACAATTATTGTTCTAATCGAGGTTATTCGCGTAACCGGCGCATAAGTATCAAAGTAGTCTAAACCTTCACGTTGTCTAAACCCTTGGATTACCAATCTTGCTTTATATTTGTCAACGGTGCCATCAGCTTTCATCTTCTTCTTGAAAATCCATTGAATCATCATAATTTTTACAGAGAATTAAATGAATGATTAAATACAATAAGTATGCTAGTGGCTTCTCCCTTGGACCTTCAGATGAAATGCTTCGAACCTTAGGGGTTTGGTTCACCCCTTAGAACTGTGTGTGAAGTGGTGGTGGTGAGTGATGCTGAATGAGCTCGAGGAGGGCTCTATTTATAGGTTTTGAAAGGTTTGCAGTGTAATCCTTATGGGATGTTACGCCGTAACCTTGCTACGTAAGCATCCAATCTTCTAGGCATAAAAGTATGTTATGACATAACCTTGTCTCCTATGTTACGCTGTAACGATGAGTCAGATACACCATCTCTTGTAAATTTTAATGTTGCTGCGTAATAATAGAGACACTTTACACCGTAAAGGGTGTGATGACTCATTTATTCGTTAGAGTATGTTACGGCGTAATCCCTCGGGGGTGTTACGCCGTAAACTGCCTTGGACTCTTCACCTTAGTGCATTTCTTGTCCAAATCCTTGTCTTTTGCTAAAATGCTCACTTGGTCCCTGAAAACTAATAATAAACAATTAAGTAACGTTTTCATACATTAATAGCATATTTGTAAGCATTTTTATAGGGAATTTGATATTAAAATGTATCAATTATTTGATGTAATCAAAAAGCGAGAATGAACGCGAACGACTACCCATACGTAGTTTAAACAATAACCTGGACACTAGAATCAACCCACGACTCCGCAAATCTTCATGTTTTTTTTATCAAATATTGAAAATTATAAGTGTGTGTGTGTGTGCTTTGGTCGGACGCAATACAAGAGAGAAAGAGAGAAAGAGTTTTGATTTTCAAACATGTATTGTGTATGAAATAGATTAAGACAAATGTATATAGTACTAAGGTTGGACCATTGTTGCTAAAAAAATGCCTCCTTGTCACCTATACTGATTGAAACCGGCCAAGGTATCCTAGGGGCTTGGGATGCCTTCTTTTTGTGTCGGGTTCACTTAAAACTCAAAAACCTCGATCGTAAAATGTTTCCCGAAGTTACTTAGCATTTTTATTCACTTTAAAAATACTTTTCCCATAACCTAGAGTATTTACACGACTTATTTCCACATTAAACTTCCCAAAAATCATTTTGAACATTATCGGACGTGTCGAGACGCGTTTTTGGCATTTTACGCTATTCACGGGTCAAACCACCCGAAACTTAATCAACATAATAATACCCTCTAAAAAGGATTATTATACACCACATAACCATAAAACACCTCAATCACATAAATTCATCGCCGTCAACATGGTACAGGTTCTAACAAAATTGACAAAAGTCAAATAGTCAAAGGACTAAATTAGAATATTCAAATCATAGAAAAAGGAAAGGGTTACATTATGGCATAACGTATTTACAGGAATAATATTTTGATCGTGAAGCTTAGCATATGATGAGATAATAGAGGACCAAACACTGCTGCTAGAACACCCTTTTAAATCAAAAATCATTTTCACCTCATGAATAACTTTAACTACACGACCCCATAAAGAATCTGAGCTATTGACGTATCTCCATCTCCATTTTTGAAGAAGAGCGAGATTAAATGCTTTTAAACTCCCCATTTCCATCCCACCTTTATCAAATGAGGCAAGAACATTCTCCCATTTAACTTACGCCATTTTCTTTATCTCCTCACTCCCCCCATAACAAAGAAGCTCGTATAGCTTTAAGGGAGATGATGATAAAATCCGAGGATTTAAAAATAACATATAATATATGCCGAGACTTCCAAAAATCAAGTTTATGAGAGTTAAACGACCCCTAATAGATAGAGTGCTAGCTTTCCACGCTGATAACTTAGCCCGAAACCTATCAATTAGGGGCTGCCAATTGGCAGTCAAGTGCATATTCGCTCCAAGAAGTAAACTGAGATAAGAGAAAGATATATTACTTGGGCCGCAACCTGTATCAGAAGCCATATCCTTAACGTCCTAAGAACTCACCCCAAGCCCAAACATATTAGATTTAGAGACGTTAATTTTTAGACCCGAAGCAAGATAGAAAACCTGCAGTACACGAATAATATTACCCATATCTTGGTTGTTCCAATCTAATATAATCACCACGTCATCTGCATAAAGTAAATGAGAAATCTTGTGAGTCGAAGTTTGGTATGTGTTTAATTACACATACATTTGACCTAATAAAACGAGCCTAAATGACCAAAAACGGACATAAAATGCCAAATATATGTGTGTTTTGCTGTTTGTATTGTGTAGATAACGGATATTCACAAAAGGACAAAAACGAAGCCAAAACGGACAAAACCGAGCACGGGAATGAAAAGAGCATGAAAAGTCAAGTCAACCAGGAAAAAGTCAAAGTCAACCAAAAAGTCAAAGTCAAAGTCAAAAGTCAAAGATCGAAGCCGAGGACATAAGCAATCTTAAATGGGCCAACCCGCACCCATTTAATAGGCCGGGCCAGCCCATTAAGCCCTTAAAATCAAGTCTTATAAGTTAAAAAAAGCCCAAGATCCCTTTAAACCCTAACCCGGCCCAACATAAGGCCCAAGCCCACTTAACTATAACACCCTTAACCCTTTTTGCATTGTTAGTCCTTATGGACTAACATTGCTAGTCCTTAGGGACTAACATTGCAAGTCCCTAATGCCAATAACCCTTAACACCGTTACCCTGTTCTCCCAAATCAAAATTTCCCGCTAAGATACTGTTTATCTTCCCCAAAACGTGTTACCCTGCAACCCCAGACAAAAACGTCCCTCTTCCACCTTAACCCCACTTCATAAAACAACAAATCCATGTTGGCAATCCTAAACAACCTTATTCGTCTATGTTTTTAAAGCTACTCACACAAGAAACACACCTCTTGTTTCTCCTCACACAGAAAACACACTTGAAGACCCAAGACCTTGAAGATTTTTAGTATATATAGGACCTTGTAAGCCTTTGCAGGGGGAGTTTTTTTTAGTTGAAGTCTTTTGAGATTATATTGAAGTTATTTTAGCTTATTGTACTGTTTCTTAAAGCTTTGTACTGTTTTATTCAAGTTTAATGAAAATTAAGTTTTTATGTTAAATCTGTTTTTAAGTTCATGCACTTTGTGTTTTAAAAACATTTTATAAGCTCACAAAAGCTCTTTTTAACTCATACTTAAGCTGTTAACTTAAGCACTGTAAGTTTTCCATAACTTATAGTTTTTAAGTCTTTTACCAAAATTCACTAAAAAAGCTAAAAATGGATGATAAGCCAAACCTAGATGTGCTTATGGGTTTCACTAGCTTGTCTTTTACAAGCTAGAGCTTGTAGACCAGCTTATTGTAAGCTTATTTGCCCTTATTTAGAGCAAAGGGCTTTGTAAGTCCTTACTTTTCTCATTTTTAAGCTTAAAACTGCCATTTGCTTATTTACTGCTTATTTATTGCTTATTGCTATCTATTGTTGCTTATTAATGTTATGTATTGCTTATTTATGCTTTCTTATTGTTTAAATGTTCTTTGTTAATGTCTTTATAAAAAAACTATCATATTTGGCCTTTAAAGTACTTATTCTTAGTTGCTTATTTTAAGTGCTTATCTTTGAGTTTTAATTACTTGTTTGTGCTTATTTAACTTAATGCTTTATCTGTTTTTACTTTTCCAAGCTTAATTCAAACTTTTGTAGTATAAAAATGAAAAATCAATTTTCAAGGGGGTGTTTGCCAATAGCAGTACTAACCATGTGTTAGTACTGCTGGTTTCATTTTGATTTTTAAATCAGATTCAACAAGCTTTTATTAGGTCTGAAAGTTAGTTTGTCTAAGTCTTTCAAGTTTAAAAATCAAGTTTTAGGTCCTAGCTAACCATAAGTGTTAAACTGTGGTATTTTGAGTTTGATTAATCAGCTTATTTGCTTAGGTTCTTGTTAGGTGTTTGTAGGCATCATTTTCATGCTTGTTTTAAGTATTTAATGCAGTAAGATTGGAGCAGTTTTAGTATGCATTTGCCTTTGTGGTTTTGATATACAATCTGTCACTTATATGTTTAAGTTTTAGTGTTTTAAAAAGCCATTTTTAAGTCACAAATTTAGATAAGTTAAAATTAGTTTTAGGATCTAATTTTCTTAGCATTAGTTCTTTAGATATAGGTCTTTATCTGTTTCAGCTCATTTTGTAGTCTAAACTTCATTTACTAGCTTAAAATTAAGCCTGCACTTTGCCTTTTGTCTTTTCAAAAACTTGAAAAACTCAGCAGCCACTGAGAGCTTTTTCACAAGACTTTTTCATGGCTTATTTGATGTTCAAAATGTTTTCTAATTGATGATTTAGATAGCTTGTTGTATAAGCTTTTCAGTGCTTGATTGGTGATGTTTACACTATATATATATAATATATAATAAAATATATAAAATATATAAATAAGTCTAAAAATCAACAAGAGCAATAAAACCGAGAAGTAGTATAGAATGTTCCCGGGTCGTTTATCCCCAACGAGGCTGGAATGGAAAATCGATACAATCGAAGATTTGAGTTTGAAGGAAGGAATTAGTTTGGGAAGTTGAAAAAGTCAAATTAGATGATAACGAACAAAAACGTTTAAGAAAAACCTAAAAATTATGAATTTAAGCTAAAAAACGAAAGCACGAATCCCGAACAAAGGGGGAAAAACCTAAAACCTTTAAAAATAACCCTAAGAAGAAATTTTTGCTTCTAAACTACTCTACGGGACAAATAACGAAGAATGAAAAAGACTAGACCGAAAACGGAGTTCGTTTGACCCAAAAACGAGTCAAGACAAAAAACCGCACCCGGACCGTTCTTTAAAAGACAAAAAGTTGTAAAAATGATCCTACGAAAAATTTTATATTTTTCCTACAAACTAGATGACAAAAGAAAATTTTCTAAAAAAGCAAAATATTTTTTTGATAATTTTTGAATTTTTTATGAATTAAATAAACTTTTAACTAAATTAAATTATAAAAAATATTAAATGTCTACGAAAAATTCTGAAAAATTTACAAAAAATACTAGACTTTATAAAGTTCCTACGAAAAATAAGAAACAAATATAAGCTTAATGAATAAGCCCGTAATAAGCTTATTTCAGCTTATAAGCCTATAAGTTACAAACACCCTTAAGTATGTTAGCCCTTGAGTCTTTAACGAAAAAGACCCAAGGGCGCAGTGGTAAGAGTGGTGTTAAAGGGGGATTCGTAATCGCTTTGTCACGGGTTCCGAGTCTCGTCACCCGGGCCAAGAGTCTTTCCCCCTGTTTTATTTTTTTGAAAACTCTAGCGTTAGGAAAGTGTAAAACGAGGTAAGTATAAGGGTTGGCGGGCTCGCGTAAAACTTTCTTAAGATATTTACACAATAGAATAAATGGGTGCCCCTAAACCCCCTCCGCCCCTTGAGAAAAAGAACTAAACAGACCCATAGATACTAGCTATTTTTGCTTATTGAAAAAGTGAGTTCAGCTAAACTCTAAAACTAAAAACTTATTAAAGGCTTAATCTCTACAACTCCCCATATATATTAACAAAGGGACCCCCCTGACCTTTCTACTCTTAACAATAAATAAGCTAGAAAATAAAGCTTTTTGAAATCTGCTCACAGCAAAAAACTTTGACTTTTTCCCTAACTTTTTGGTTTTAGCTTATTTTCTGATTAAATTGATGAAAATGAGAAACAAAAGAAGCTATGTGGAGATTAAAATGTATACTAGAGATATCTATAGAAAAATAAGCTAAGTATTAACAAAGATTACAAGAAAATTGAACTTAAAAATGCAAAGTTTAAGCTAAAACTGAGATAAGCTTTTGTCAATAAGCTAAAGAGCTTATTACTAAACCTTAAAAGTTGAGACTTTTGAAATAAGCTTTGAAGTTGCTATCAACAAATCTAGATAAAAGGCTTTTTAAACTAACAACTAGAAATACACACTTATTAAGAAAATAAGCTAAAACTTAAATGTACTGCTACTCTACTTTTGCAGGCTAAAATAAGCTATACTAAAAGTCTTAAAATGAAATTTAAATGATGAAATGTAATTAGCTAATGGGAAACTTTTGAGAAATTAAAAACCAAATCCTAACTCCTAACCTTGAAACCTAAAAAGCATCTATAAAAGTGCAGCATATGTTGTTGCTGATGCAACTATGTGTTGCGGGTTGCATTGGCAATGGCTTAAGGCGGCCAAATTTTGACGGGGGTATAAGTCTGGAACAGATCTACGAGAGGGAGGGTAAAGCAGTCAGGATTATAAGCCCCCCCCCCCCCCCCCCCCCCCCCCCCCCCCCTTGTGCATCAACAAAAATGAATAAAACACCTTAAATCTACAACACTTAAAAAACTTAAAATGCCCTGGTGCTGGCTCAACCATTTGAACTTAAAACCTTTGACAATTTACAAACTAATTTTCAAAACTTGTTTAAAACTTGTTAAGACTACTTAACTCAACTTAGTAACAAGTTTAGACAGAATGTTATTGACTTTAAAGGTCAAATAGAGCTTGATCCAAACACCCCTTTATTCTGAAACTGTCAACTATAGATGTAATTAAAACCTATTTAAAAGCTAAAACTCTTAAATCCTTTTATCTACTCCTACTCAATATAATCTAATAAAGCTATTTTAAAACTAAAAGTAACAGCTTATTAATGAGAATAAGCTACTTCTTCTAATAGCTATTAACACTAATATGGCAGAATTATATGAAAAATTAAGACTACTCAATTTTATTCTAATGAAAAACTTCCCACCCCGAGATAACGCTTATTTCTCAAACTAAGCAACATGATATTGAAGAGGATTAATCAATAGTGATTAGAAATCAAGCAATATGAAAAAGCTAAATTTAAGTACAATTGTGACCATAGGAAATATACCTGAAAATTGTTGGGTTCTCACTCAATGGGTCACTCTTGTAGAGTGAGTGACCTCAAATTAAGCAACCTAAGTGGCACCTTGCCTCTAAACCTCAATCAACAAGCTCAATAAGCTAAAACAGCTTATTACTTCATTGATCTTCCACAATGAACACAACACAACTCAAGTTGTCATGATTGATGTAAAATGATAAAGAATGAGTGATTAATGACTAAAAAACAGATTTTACTAAATTTGAGCTTTTGTGAAACCAGTAATAAGCTCAAGTGAGCTTATTTGATGAAACAAGACTGATTAGAATTGAAATTTAAAGACAAAGAGACTTTAAAACTGAATTGTATTACTAGAATTGTGAGGTACAAGATTAGAAGGAAGGAGTACAAGTGCTTTAAAGCTTTTTGCTAAAAATTGAAAGACAATTGCTTAAAAACGAGAAATTACAAAGTGAAAATTGAAAAATAAAAAAAAACTAACTACTCTGGTTTCTTCCTCTTCTTCCTCTTTTATAACTGAGTCTTCAAACCCATGTGTTTGTTGTGTTAGTTTGAGTGGGGATTGTGGTGCGTGTAGGTGCTGGGTTAGTCACTAGACATACCCACGGGATGGTGAAGGGGGGGGTATATACTTTGGTGGATGTGGGGGCTGGGGGATGGTCGAGTTTACTAAAACATACTAGCTACTCTTTGTCTCGTTATGGGTGATTTATTTTTGTGTGGGGATTCTCTCTTTGGCGGGGGGTCAAGTGCAAGGGGAACAACTACGGTTCGACTCTCAAGCCTTGGGGGATTTGTGGTGATTCCCACTTGGGATGTAGGGTTTTAGTGGTAAATAGTGGGGGAAGGTTTGTCATGGGGTTGAAGGGTTGCTGGGTAAAGAAGGTTGAGGGTGATGAACCCCGTGACCTGGCTGGTTTTTGTGTTTTAAAAATGGGGGGAAAAAAAAGGTTGTTATAAAAGGTAAGTGGACAGGGTGTGGTATTTGATAGAGATTGGCCAAAGTTGGTCCCTCTATGGTTATAATCTTCCTTGCACAATTCGTCCTTGTGGTTATATAACGTTTGGGGGACTTGTGCAACCCCGACAGACAAAACATGGCCCAGAGGTATAGAACTCTTTGAAACTCGCGTCCCTTTGGTCCTTGTACAAGTACTAGGCATCTTGACAACTTTGGCCCTTCTAGTTTAACTTTGTCCCCCCACGAATTGACAGTTTGGCCCCCTTTGTTTTTAATTTTTCTCTTTTCTCTCTATATAAATATAAGTTTTTAGGGGTTGGCAATTTCAACCGTAAAACTTATCTTTCTTGATTTGTTGAATTTTTGGCTTCGGGTGGTTGACTTGGGCTCTTGACCACACAGTTGACTTTTTGGTCTTGACTTTTTGACTTGATTGACCTTTTCGAGGCTTCCGAGATTTGGCTTTGTCTTTCCAGTCTTTTCCATTCAGATGTCCGGTTTTGTCGATTTTGGCTTTGTTTTTCGGTCCTTTTTTTGTATCCGTTCCTGCACAACCACAATTAGCAAAATAAGCGTATATTTGGCATTTTAAGTGAGCCCCCCCCCCCCCTCCCCTTTCTGGGTCACACCCCTATTTCTAGCCTCATCTCCCTCTCAAAGCCCCACGCCCCCCCCCCCCCCCACCAACCACCAGGTATGTGTAATTAGCAATACCTGTGCTATAAGTCTCTAAGCATAAGATCCATTTTTAAGCTTAAAATAAAGCTAACTCTTAGAAAGGCCCTTGTTAGGCTGTTTGCAGTAGTTTATAGCCAATTTTGCTTATTTGCTTTTCTGAGCTTATTGGCTTATTGGATTTGCTTAAATTGTGCTTAGATTTTCTTATTAGGTTAGGTTTTAGTCATAGTTAGCTTATTTAGCTTAGGTTAGAGCTTATTCAAGCTTAATAGCATTTGCGCTCGCGCGCGCTCGTCTCGCGCTCTGTTAGAATCCTTTAAGTGATTCTGAGATCATTTTGTAGTTTAGGGCTTCTTTTGAAGTCTTATTCTTGCTCTTCTTAGTGCTTATTTAGTTTTGTGTGTGTGTAGATTGCTTCTGCTATTGCTTTTCCATGCGCGCGTCGCGCAGCGCTCGCTGTGTCTCAAATGCTTAACAGTTAGCTTTTTAGCTTTAAAACCAAGTCTGTTGCTTTTAAGTGCTTATTTCTGGCTTATTTTAAGTTTTTGTAAAAAGCCATTTCACAAAAGTTGCTTATTTTAGGTTTAAAAAGATTTTTTACAAAAAAAAAATTAGTAAATAAAAATCATTGGAAAAGTGGGAAGCCAAGGGTGAGCCAAGGCTCGAACCCAAGACCTCAACCACTCAACCAACGATTTTAACACTACCACACACATCCATCCTGCCCTTGGGTCTTTTGCGTTATAACTTCACACTATTTTTCTTTTAACCACTTTTTCCCTTTTTAGCTTATCAGACTTAATTAGCTTATTAATAGCTTATTTAGATAAGCCGTTTCACCCGTTTTATTTTTCCTAGGTTTAGCTTACTCTTAAGTACTTTTTGTAATTTTTTTAAATTTTTTATAAATAGTTTAGTATTTTTAATATTTAATTTAGATAAAAACTATTTTTAATTCATAATAAATTAAATAAAAGTCAAAAAAATATAATTCTTTTTTACAAAATTTTCTTGTCATTTAGGACTGTTAAAAATTAAATTTGCATTTGCAAGGTTAAAATTGTAGAATTTAGGTTTTTAAGTCGCGTTTTTAATTCTCGTTAACGTTTTTCGTTTAAGTCCTTAATTGCTTTCGTTTTAGTTTGCCTTTACGCGATCACGAGCTTAAACTCGATTCTCAATTCACGCCTCGTCGGGAAATGACCCGGGAAGGTCGTTTGAGATTTTACTTTGGTCAAAAGTAATTTTCTTCTCTAAACCCTCTTGGAATACTTACTCTCTCTATTTAATTGATATTAATTTAACAGTCCTAAATGACAAAAGAAAATTTTATAATAAAGAATTATATTTTTTTTACTTTTATTTAATTTATTAAAGTTCTCACATCCCTACGGATAAGACCTAAACAAACCGCATTTCGCATTGCAATATGAAGCCCTTCCATAACAATAATGAATAGAAAATGACTTAATGGATCGCTTTGACATAATCCACGTTTAATCGAAAATTCACTAGAAGGACTGCCAACGGAGGATCTAGCTGAATGTAAACATACTTGGATCCATCCTCACCATTTGCTTCCAAACCCAAGGCTTGATAGCATATGATCGAGGTACTTCCAACTGACGGTGTCAAAAGCTTTTTTGAAATCTACTTTAAATAACATCAGTTTCTTCTTCTTCTTCTTCTTCTTCTTCTTCTTCTTCTTCTTCTTATACCACGACATCAGTTCGCTAAGCACAATTGGCCTATCAAGAATTTATCTTCCCGATATAAAAGCCGATTGCTCCTTACTAACCACTTTATCAATAACTATCGAAAGCCTATTTGCTAATATCCTAGCAATTATTTTGTATTGCATATCGATTAGCAAAATTGGACGAAATTTTTTAATATGAATCGGATTGGAAATCTTAGGGATTAACATGATGAGGATGAGTTAACACCTCGGGGCATGACAAATGAATCAAAAACACATCTAACGGCATTCCCCATATCCTCTTTCAGAAGCTCCCAATAAGACTTAAGAAAAAGGAAGGAAAAACCATCCGGACCCGGTGATTTTTGACTACCACAATCCTATACCGCCGCTCGAATCTCTTCTAGAGTAACCAATTTTTCTAACTCTGTGCTATCCTCTTGACTCAATGTAGCAAAAGGCACAACAGGGGGTAATTCTGTCAAAGAATTCAACACATCAAACTTGTCTTTGTAAAATTTATGAAACGTCATTTTCACTTGTTGAGGGTCTGTCACCCATATACCATCGATCATGATACCTTGGACCATTTGTTGGTGTCTTTTTTGCTTCAAAATTCCGTGATTTTTTGTGTGTTTTCATCCCCTTCTACATCCCATTTCACTTTATATTTTTGCACCATGTCCATATCTTCTATCTGTTGAAGATCATCACGCTCTTTGAGAAGTTTCATTTGATCCTCTTTTTCGACCTTTGAGACTATATTAGAGTCAATCTTTGCTTCAGTATCACTAGTTTTTGAAATAATCTCTTGTTTTCTATCTATCTCAACATTCTTGACCTCATGAGTCCAACATTTAATATGGTGTTTGATAACCTTCAATTTCTCATGAAATGGCTTATGAGGGTAATTAGTAGAACATTCATTATATGCCATCTTGATGCAATTATCAAACTCGTCCCGCTGTAACCATGAATGAAAAAGTTTAAACAGAACATGACCATAGTCAACCTTTTCATAGTGAAGCATAATTGGAGTGTGACATCGGTGAAAACATCCGTGACATGTAGAGATATTAAAAAACTATCCAACTTACTCATTTTCATTCCCGCTTTATTCATCCATGTAAATTTATGGCTGCTCAAAACAGGTTCAAAAATACGTGCGTCATCAATGAACGCATTAAAGACATTAGCGGTTGATTGACAGAATTCTATTCAATAGTGCTCACTTTCGTCCCGAACTTCATTTTAATCTCCAAAAATAACAAAATGACCATCATGGTTACGAATGAATTCTAGAAGCCGGTTCCACATAGCTATTTTGTCAATCAATTCTTGAGGCCCGTATATATTAATCATAAAGAACACTTCATCTGAATTAACCCATTTTCCTTGCACAATTATATACCAATCATCACACCAAATTTGGTCTTTAATAAAAAAGTTCGGATCCCATACAGAAATCAAACCCCCCGCTCTACCCCGAGAAAGGCTACACGCATAATCGAACGAATAATTACCCCATATAGACTTAATACGAAACATTTCAAGTCTTGTCATTTTAGATTCTTAAACACCTAAAAATTGGATATTATTTTTGAAACACATCTCCTTAATCCATACTCGCTTTCTCATTTTCTTGGTGCCTCAGATATTAATTGAAAGAATCTTCATTTATCCACCATTAGCACTCCAATTCCATCAATCAAACTGTGTAATGATTTGTGACACGCTTTAACATCGTACCCCAATTTCTCTCCAACTTCAATTAACTTAGATAATTCATGTATAACCGAAATTCCCCTGATATCTTTTCGGCTATATCTATCAAAAGAGGTCGTACACTTACAAAATTTGAATTAAAGAGAGATTTCAGAAGGTTCATTATTTGTGTTTAAAACTTGGTGGTCGACTCCAATCAGATGTGACTGGTCTTTTGTTATTATCTGTTTTGATGGGAGGTGTCTTCTCTTCATTACCTGTATGGCAATGAATACTTTCAACTTGATGCTTTGCTTGTTCCTTTTCTTCCTCCTTACTATCTTGTTTGTATACTTGTTGATCCTCATCTATATCGTCTTCAATTTCAGAATCCCTTTCTTTGTCCCCCTCGTCTCCCTCTTGGGAATCAGGATCTGATTCTTGAGACGCCGAATCTTCTATATTAATACTCCACGATCCTAATTCTTGTACTTGAGCGGTATTATCTTCTTCATGAATAGTCACTTGCACCCCTTCTGAAATGAGGCTTTTTTGTTTAGTAGCCACGCACACTCGTCTTAAGCTCATGGACGTCGAATTATCATTCTCAAAAAACATGAACTTACCCACAGTTGATGCAACCTTTTTGTAAGCATTAGAACCCCATGCACATAGAGGTAACCCCAAAATTTCAACCCACACCATTCTCTCATCCACAGAAAAGTTCTTAGACACTGGTTTAATCAATGAAAAGAAAGACTTTAAATTGATATTCTTTTTAAAAGCATTGCACGTTTCCTCATTTTAGAATTGCAACCGCAACCACAATCCTCCAATATGATGGATTTTAACCTTATCAAAACCCTCTTCACAACACAAACGATATAAAGTAGACATGGTTTCAGCACTTTTTACCTTCACTATTGCTATCTCCAGTGAATTGTTAATTTGCACCAACTCATGATCAGATAGAGTAACTTGTTTTATTTTCGTCTCTTGTCTTTTCGCCTTGCTTCCCCTATCACCATTCAAAGTAAAGGCATAAGTTTTTTTAGATTGTGTAGATGTAAACTGTTCTACCTTATTATCTGGGATATAACTGCTATTATTCTCCATAGTTTTCTTTGGCAATTCTGCATACGCCTCCTTTCTCTTAAAGTGGGCCACAACTGCAAACAAGTGATAGCTCCCTATCTATATAGTAGCCAAAGAATTTTCTAGCTCCTCTTTGTTTTTGACTCCAATAAAGCTAACAAATCCAAATCTCTTCCCTACTCTTAATTTTTTATTAGCAATAAACGTATCCACTATACGTTCATATGATTTACATTCCTTCTACAATCTCTTAGCATCAATGTAATCAGGAAAGTTTGTCACATAGAAGGAAGTTGCTATTTTCTCTACCTCTTTATGAAACGGGTTTCAGATAGGGATGGTTGTATCCGCCTTGTTGTTTTTGAATCTCTAAGACCATCCATCGGCATCTCTCGTTGTTGAAGTATTCCTCACCATGATCCCCTCCCCCCTTCAGAATCTCGACGAGAACCTTAGAATCAGAATTAAGAAACCCAAAAGATGAATACCGAGACAAATCAGTTGTGAATTAACGGCAGAGATGTGAAGTAACAAAGAATAAGTTGTGAATTTGGATCAGGGTGAATTGAATAAACTGGGGTTTGATTTGATTTTGATTAAAGAAGAAAAATAAGTTGTGAATTTGGATCGGGGTTTGATTAATTTCTTTATGCTTTAGCACAAGTCATGTAAAATCAAAGTTTTAAGTAATATATTAGATTGGACAAACAAATCAAGCTAATAATTTATTATCAAAAATATTGACTTGTGCTAACTACTTTCACCACCAATTAATTATCACAAGTTCGTGATACTATCGGCTATCATTTTTTGTATCGTTGTTGCATCGTGATGCACATGTACTCTATTATTTTTTATATTAGATAGCGTGCGATAAAATTATTTCCTACAGTTCTCGTCATGTGTAAAGTTATTATAACGAAAAACAAATAATCGAATAATCATTCGCCAAATTTATTGATTACATGGTACCTATCGCTGCAACACGCGAATACATTGCTAGTTTATCTTATGAATGCTTGTTATCAGGTGGATTGTTTTCTTACAATATGTTATAGTAAATGTTGGGTCATTTCAGCATCCGCTAGTCTTTGAATAGACTTAAATATAAAATAGCCTAAGTATAACTAAGACGTTGAGTAATGTTCAACACAACTCTTTCTGAGTTCTTGAAGACAAAAAGTCTTCACTTAAGTGTTGATGCGGTTCAACTATGAAGCACAAGATCCAAAAAAAGAAGTTCAGTTCAATGAGAATGGCAATGCCTCACTGAACGATGTTTGATCTCCTCATAAACCAAGATGTTGAGCAAAGAATCTTATGCATCTAGAAGGTCAATGGCGGGAAAATCTACTAAAGCAAAAAAGGATAAAGTAAAGTATTTTAAGGAATCAGTACCTCTCCAGAATTGATAAAAATGTATAACATTTGTCAACATTGTCCTATAAAGAAGAGTTTATCCAATTACCTAATACAATAGCATTAAATGAAATATTATCAACTCATTATATACTCACCATATGTAAACGGTATATACCCATTGGAAACCCTAATTTTATACTATAAAAGGAATGTTTGTAAAAAAGTATTTTTTTTAACGACAATCTTTTCACATCCTATACCACCTATCTCACAACAAATCTCACAAATGTTTTTAGCAAGGCTTGAACCCATAACCTCTAGGTTGGTGGAGAACTCATATACCACTAAACCAAAGGCCTTGGGTTTGTAAAGGAGTAAATGCATCTCTTGCTATTAATGTGATACATGTTCTGGAGCATTTACTTCTCGAATTGAACAAGGCCGTTGAACCTTTAACGTGTAAAAACAGTTCATACTTAAACAATAACTAAGGTTTTGTGTTAGTTTTTAAGATGACATCACACAAATTGTCATTCAACTAAGATTGCTATTCCGCAACCAATCTTTATCAAATTCTTTGCTTAATTTAGAGTAAATTACATAAATAGTCATTGTGGTTTGACGAAAATTGCATCTACCATCCCTGATAGTTTAAAGTTACATTCTCGATCCTTATCTTTGCATAGAATAACACCGATAGTCAATCACCTTAAACTATGAGGGACGGTGGATGCAATCTTTGCCAAATTACAAGGACTATCGGTGTTACGGTGGAGGACTACCGGTGTTATTCTTCGCAAAGATAAGGACCAAAAATGCAACTTTAAACTATCAGGAAGGGACGGTAGATGCAAATTTCGCCAAACTAAAAGGACCATCAATGTAATTTACTCATTAATTTATAATAAAAAATTTAAACATTAAAAAACCTTATCGTGTATATTGTGTTTAAATTGCTTTACATATCAGATTAACATGAAGAGTGATTAACATGTGAAGTGATTTAACTTAATATCATAAGTTGTAATCATTTTAAAAAGAACAACAGTAAAACATAACCTATTAAACACAGTTTTGATTACTGTTACCATAATTTCAAAAACTGATTCAACATGTAGAGCATGCATGGTTTTAGGCAGGGGCAGCATGGGCTAGTGCACATGGCCTAATTTTTTAGAGGGGCACAATTTTCTATAAATCTCATCATATATATACCCATAAATACATTTTTAAGCCTAATAAAACCCCTTGCTTGTATTATTAGAATACATAATCAGTTTTCTTATGTAAAATTACTTCAAATTTTTTATTCTTAGCATTAATTTTACTGAGTTTATCTTTGATGTTATGATTAAGTAACTATTTATTTGCTTACCATTGCTTACTAGTTACAAATCTATATAAGATAGCAAAGTTTTTATTTATTACATATGTTTTATATCATTTTGGTTAGGATGTTAAATGTAACATCATAACTAATTACGTCAAAGTAGATTGTCTTATAAAGTCTTTGTGTGAGTTTTGCTATTTACATTGTAGGTAATTCCCAATTTACATACATGGAGTATCTTTCGTAAAGAAAATATGTTTCAAGTTTAACTATAAGAAAGTTCTAGAGCATTTTCATGATTTTTTTATATATTTATTTTTGCTTGTTATTTTTGAAACTGCGGATTTTATTAAAAAATTTGCAAGAAGTAGGCTTAGATAAAGATTAATTAGAGGTATTCGATTGACGGGTCATTTAACTACGCAACCCAGTTAACATTAAAGTTCCTACATCTATTGTTAACCCAAAGACAAGTTTGAGAAACAATGTTATCAAAAATCAATCCTTTTAAAGGCTTCGTCAAAGAGAACAAAACCGCATTCCTGTACTTCCATATGTGCCACCACATGGAGAAGAACGAAGCTTTTAAGGCAAGCTTTTGGAGGTTGTTGAGACGAAGATCATTAAACCACGATTCCCAGAAAAAAAGGATATGTTGATAAAATATAATGCCTAAAAACATTACTAATATTTTTCACATCTTTACGTTTTGATAATCACAAAATATAAAAACGTTCAATGTAAAATTAAACGTAAACAAGTAATTAGTAGTAAATTTTCATTTCGAAATTTTATCTCACTTCAAGGTATGAGTAAATAAATGCTTAATGCATTTTATGATCAAAGGAAATTTTTATTCAACCTCATAATTTTATAAAATGTTGTAAACATTTTTATAAACATTACAAAACATTTTCTACAATTAAAAGAAATGTTTTATTCAAAATAAACATTTTGAAATTCAAATTTTTGGACCTAAAACGGCTAAAAAAGTTCTAGAAAATTCCCCCTACACAAAAGACAAACTGGGGAGCCCCTAGTCTAGGGCGGCCCCCTTAATTTTAAGGGAACCGCCCACCTATTTAAGGGGACCACCCATAGACTGACGCTCCTCCAGTTTGTCCTATAAATACTAGACTATTCCCTACTATTTTCTCACCTTTTGCACTCATTCTTTCTGCTCAAAACAGCCCACATATCCTCTCTAAAATCCTTTGATCATTTAATCATAAAGCTTTATTTCCAAGTGATCCAAGCTTAATTCCTCAAGTGCAAGAGAAGAATACTTCCATCATCAAGTAAAAAAGTATTACACCTTAGTGTGTATTGCAACCGTGTTGCATTCATATCATATATTTGTAAATCAATTGTATATCTTGTATTTTTGTATAGTAGCTAGATCTTGGCGATCTTTATAAGTATAGTTAGATCGTGGTGATCTTACCAAGTAGTGATAGATAGTTGTGATATAAGTAGTGTGGTGAAGTGAAGTCTTGAAGTTGTGAAAAAGTCTTGAAGTTGTGAAGAAGTCGTGAAGTTGTGAAGTCGTGAACAAGTAGTGAAGTCGTGTTGTGATAGATTGGTTCTAGCTAAGATTAGAACTTGACATTTAGCTTTGTGTTGTAAATCGGTGTAAGCAACGTTTTATACGGTTTTCTCCGCCATAAGGGAGCTTGTTGACATAGTGAAGAAAACTCTCGAGTTTGATTCTCGAGGAGTGGAGTAGGGCGAAGAGGTGCTTCGTTACCGAACCACTATAAATCCCCGCTTTGTGGTTTGATTGTTCTTACTCTTATCTTTTGTCTTGCATAATTTTCTCATACTATTTTATTAATTGCTTAGATAAGTATATTGTTTATATTGCGCAAGTGTTGAATTCACATAAAGTCGAATCTAGAATTTTTACAAACACTTTAAAACCTTAAATTAAAAGGCGGTAAACTATTCAACCCCCTTCTAGTTTTCCACAATTGGTATCAAGAGTCACGCTAAACAAGATTTTTAAAATAAATTGTATTTTAAAACTTGAATCGATCTATGGAATCGGAAAAATATTTAGAAGGGCAATCTATGCAAAGACCACCACTATTTGAAAGTGATGGATTTATTTATTGGAAAAATAGATTCGAAACTTATGTGAAATCAAAAGATGGCATGTTATTACCGATAGTGATTTTTCTCCTATTCAAAATAATTCCGAAACTAAAAATGATGAAGTTGTACCTTTTCATAAATAAAATGATGATCTTAAAAAGAAACTTGCTACCAACGAGCATTTGGTCCAATGGTATGGAGGTTTTACCCTCCTAGGCAAGGTCTCATGTTCGAGTCTTGTCTAGGG